>LUCH01000543.1:18663-85745 GCA_013368495.1 Paragonimus heterotremus
AGCAAAAGCCGTTCAGGTTTTCTTTGCTCTCTTGACTTTCTACGTACTGGCACCGGGGACGTCGGTGCTCCTGGCGTACACTCTCTTCTGCTCGGCGTGTCGTACCATTTGCGAAGCTGGCTTCCGTGCATTGGATGTTGATTCCTATCATTCTTGATCAGACACATTGAACCGCGGCGTTGCACTACTACATAAGGTCCTCTCCACCTCGCCAGGAACTTCCTCGATCCGGGTCCTGTTGCGCCTTGACTCCGCCTGTCTCTGTACTTAACCTTCGAACCAATTTCAAACACACCACTTCGGTCCGACAACCTTGCCGTTGACTGCTCCTTAGAAACTTCTTGTGCGTTCGTCAAGTTTTGGTTGGCTACTCTTCGAGCTTCTGCTAATTCACGCATTCTCATCCGCCTGTCTCCCCATAAACCAATCTCCTGATCCACTGGCAGGCGTGGCACTGGTATGCGAGTGCAATCAGATCAGTTAACATGCGATCACAGTTATCATCGGCCCCTAATGTGTGAGCGACTTCTATCCAAGGAATACTCATTAGCTATGATTAGCCATGTTGGTGTTTTAGAACCACGACGGTCTTATGCCGGACCGGCACACACTTTTTTAAGACTATGACAAACCTAATTTTGAATTTGATACCAGTGACCATTAGCGAGGTGACAGACAACTGGTTTGGTATGGTTGTGCCTCGTCAGCATCAATCGAATCCGAAGCTCTTGGTCAAATGTCAGAATGGCCTTTCAGATGCATGAATATGGGGAGTTGTTGGAAGGTATGTAAATTACCCATAAGAATCTGTCACAACCCATCCTAGAACTGTAAAGGATGATTACCTGTTTGCAGACAAGCCACGAATGATTGATAGATTCCAGTCCACGAGAAGCAAAAAACACACAACAGCAAAGAAAAATAACCGCTGTCCCTAGCATCGTTTGCTTACATTCAATATGAGTTGTTTCACTTCGTTATTGTAGAAAATTCAACCAGTTTACAATCGTAATTTGACATACCAGGTCACGTTTGTCTGTGTAGTCGTTGTGTTATACACAATGCTTACAGGACCGATGAACAAGTGGACAGGAGCTTCAAATCTCAGTCCGAGATCAAACAAGTATGAAACTGATTAGGGTGATGCGCAGCTTTGAGGGTGAGCATTAGTTTAGTGGTTAATCCTTTTCAAAACCACATCATCATGACAGTATTCACAGTGAATATTCTGAGAAGTAATCAATTTTATCTAGTGTATCCTGAATTAACACTTGTGGGAAGTTCAAATTCAACTGTGCGATTTATATTTCCTATCAGACTTGACACTGGGTGTACGCTGATAACTAGCTGAAATTAGTGAGTCACAACGAAACGCACTATTCTGTATCGAATGCCATCCTGTTTATGCGCAGCTGTAACAGATGGAATAGGGTGATGTGAATTTTTAATTTGCGAAGGTTTACTGATTTTTGTAACACGCTACATACTGTTTAGTACTTCTTTACTACACAAGCCCAGACCGCGAGGCAAGGACCCTAATTGAGCACGACACGTAGATAAAGTTGCGAAATGTCAACTTCTAGGTAAACCAGTTCTTCTGTGAAACTGAGTGTGACAAGAACATTTCCTAAGTCTTAATGGTTTCTCAGCATTTTACTCTGTGTTTATGGGAACTTATAGCACGACAGTGTTTGCTTGTTGAATCATCAGGCATATCATAGAACGGTATTGATGGCTAGTTGACAAACCATCACTGTACATTGAGTTAACTATCATATGATGTTGTTGTTAGAATTACAGGATCGTCAGATTTAAGACAATATGACACAAATTTTGTGATACTCGTAAGAACAAGTTTAGATGAAAAGGTCCTCTTCCTTCTGTCCTCAAAATTATAAGTGGATTTCCGATTTGTTTATCTCTACCTTGCTTATCATTCACAATGTTTTTTTTGAGTGCTCAAAACTATACGCTGAAAAACTTACGCACTGATGATGTCACCTCGCTTGATGATGAAACGTTTGCTCGGCGAACATACCAATATCAAAACAATGTTTGTCCTATTGGTGTTTGTCCGACTTGTATAAAATGAAAAGTCTCTCAGACAATATGCTGTGCTCTCAGAAGCCCTCTATCGAATTCAAAACTAATTGTATGCCTTACTTACTCCTGGAATTTTTACCGAATGACCTCTTGGTATAAACTGGTATATTCCTGGGGTTGTTGCCAACTGCTTCCAATATCGCTCAGAGTTTGAGTACAAACCTGCCTGGTTTGTTAGACACATTCTGTCAGAAGGAACAGCAACCACTGACGGCGTGCATACATACTGCAGTTTGTGTTCGGTGGAATTTTAACCTGAAACCATCAGTGGTGGCTATTTTGTTTCTGGAAGTACTTCATAATATCTAATCTGATCGAATTATGTCTTGTATGATAATGAACCGTAAAGTTTCACACTATCGGAAGCGAATTCTACGTAAAACAAAGATTAATCCACAACGGGTTCAGAGCACCAGAATCAGTGACTTTGTCAAACCTCGATAATCTTGACTGCGGTCTCTTCTATCAAACACAATAAATCAGACTATTCATTTACAATGTACAGTTATCAGGTAATGTTGAAACTTCAGTTTATACACTAGACCACTGTTTATCTATACGTCACTGTTCACATAACGTACATATTCTGTGTTAAGCTAGTCTGACGTGTAGTGATTTAATTCTATGCACAATTTGTTCCTGCATACATCAGCGCACGCAAACATAAACGTACATATCTGCATCGAGTTAAGACACGGTAAAGTAGTTGATTTACGCTCATGAGGAGATAACAAGACTATCCGACGAATCCGAATTTCACAAATAAACAGATATTACGTCAACTAATTTGCAACAGTTACTTGAAAAGTCCATTCGATAAAATGGACAACAGTAAATATACGCCTCGTATGACGTATAGTGATAAATCAAAACAGTATGTACGATTAAGTCTGTCTAGTTAACGAGTTTGTTAACTTAACAAAGTGATTAAAGAGGCTAAATACAAAAGTAAAATGATGTTTTCTACAAAGTCAACCTTCACGCTATGAAATACCAACAGGAAATTTCTTTCAGACTTTGCCTGCTTCATCTGAATCCTTTGCTATTTTAGTAGAGCAGCTGGGTGACGCCGTTTGGGTTTGTAACAGTATGCTTGCTGTTCTTGACTCGCTTTCAAATTCACTTTATTTGGCTGCTCATTTCTGTCAGACCTTCAATTTTAGATGAGATCCAACTGTGAAAAGTAAGGACTTCAGCTGGATTCGAACCTGCGACAGAAACATCACACCTCAACGTGGCATGCGCTCTATCAGCTGAGCTACGAATCCACGCTAGGAGCTCGGAAATTTCACGTTTGGACTCGGTTACCTACCGGTCCCACTGTCTCATGTGGAGTTCACAGAACGATCCAGGGGATCGACTGCCCTGACAAGATTTCCAAGTTAGAAGACACGTGTCGTTTTTTCAGATTATCAATTGTAGAAAAGTGGCCCGTTTCCATTAGACTGCTCAACTTTCAACAATAGGTTTTTGGATTGAAGTCCTACACTTCATCCGAAAAGCAACAAGTCGTTTGGTGGCAACAAATCTGAAATATCGTCATTCGGAGTTAAACATGTGATCAGACGACTAACTTTCAGTTTCACCCAGAAATGTCGACAGTCTCAGTTATTAGCTTGTATTTCATGAAAACCGCTCCCACGATTTGTCAAATGGACCTAGCGTAGCGATGACGAGTGTTCGCATTATACTACTCGCGCCAGTACTATTCAGTGGTGAGGCAAGAGCATAGATTGTGACAATGAAGTGGCCGCGAGAAAAATACCGGAAGAGAGATCAGAGTGCAACATGACATGAAATGGTTCTTGGTACGTAAAAGAACTGAGCATTGGCGTCAGTAGCAACCGTGACGTTCAGGGAACAATACCGTATGCAGATGAATGTTTTTATTTGCCGTCATGTTGAAACGCATAACCCATTTGTTGATTTCCTGAATAAGTAACCCTTGCGTGATCCGCTTTCTTGACTCACAACATTAGTATTAGTTGCACCTACACCCTGTCTGTAAAAGAGATATGGCCAACTAAAACACTGCAACGAAGACTTATGTAATAAAACGACATTTTTATTGTACAATCCGCATGTTCCAACGCCACCCAAACACTCGCGTTTATCAACCGGAATTCCAGTCCACAATACAGTGAGGTTCGAAATAAAATGTGTATACTTCCGTCTAACTTTGCGCGTGTGGCTGAAGCTTTCTACTGTGAGTTTTCTGCTTTCATTTCTCGCCTGTTGGTCCGATTTTGTTGGGCGATGAATCGTCCAGTCGCCACTGTTATCCGCAATCTACTTACTGTAGGTTTAGGGTATAATCCGAAAAGCCGCTGAAATATTCCACCGAGTGTTGAAATATTGGCGTTTCCGACATGGTCATATCAATCACAATACTACTTAGTTATTTTTCGTAGTTAATTCAACCTAATTTAAAGTCCCAATCGAACATTAAATTACACACGGGATTTGGGCCGTTAATGTTTCTCTTCTTCCGATAAACCGCATCAACGACAAAGGAAACGAGTCGATGACCATGAACCATTCAACATCCAAGTGGACTGCTATAGATTTCAGGCAAGTTAAAATGCAACTGTCACCTGTTGGGCTACCAAATCGAGAAGACCAGAACAACAGTATTTTGAGTGACACTAAGTAATCTTAATTTCACTTCACCCACAATTGATCGCAGCTGTCGCATTCCCATAAACTTTTGCAGTTGACCCATTTCGAAAAGAAGCACTAGACTCGAGTTTCGCTTTCATTAGAGCTCGTCAGTAGTGCATATCATCGCCACTGCAGCCGGGACTAGAACTCCGGTCACACTGTTCATGAGCAGGCAACCGTGTTTACCACTGCACCATTGACCTCACTTAAGGCACGACCAACCACTTTCGTTTGTGAGTAAAGATCAGGTTCCTCGATCGTCTGGATGGAGACACAGTTATTGTCTGTTAACTCCAATCGATGACCTCTTGACTAGGACTTCTCTCCAAGTTGAAATCACAAAAATCATTGACTTGTTGAGTGGTATTTGATTGTTGATGAGTAGTAGGGTGAAAATCAAAATCCCATACTACTCATTAATAATCTTAATTCATTGAAAAAATAGCACCCTTCGTGTAGACGAACAACAATATTTACCACTGTTATTGGACGAGAAACAATTTTTCCTTTTGATTGGTCATTTCCACGTTTCACACTCTTGACTCGAGCAACTCAACTGTTGAAATGTGACACTCACTTAAACAACTCGCTTTACTCTCCATCACTTACAAATAAATTCGATTTAGTAGCCGATCGCCGTTTTTGATTGGTCGGCGTCGATCGACTGCAGCAGATTATGCATGAGTTTTGATTGGCTAAACTTTCTCTGATCAATGAACTGCTCCAGTCCAATTAGATTGCAGCGAATGTTCGATTTGTCTCTATTTTGTTTGAATCCAAGTTATCCAAACTGATTTGCGGAAGGGTATATCAGTCAGGATTCTATCTGACAGGGTGGAGTAAATTCATTAGCTGCTTACTAATGTTCACAATGTGTAGCTGGCCAAAACCCATCAGTGTTAGCATGCCTGAACGTTCAGCCACACTCACTTGTGAGCAATGACCACGCTACCCAATTATCTCGATTGCAGGTGCATTCAGATATGAGAATTCGGTCTTACTTAATGACAGGTCAGTGGTGTAGCGGTTAACACAGTTATCCTATGAAAGTCTAACCGGAGTTCTACTCCACCGTTGCTCGATGAGAGTCCTCGTATCGGTGTGCCAAAAAAGCACGTAGTAAACGGCACTGCCTACCTAGAATGCCGGATTTGTTTCAGGGACCTTATATTCGGCAGTATTACACCCTACGTGACATGTTTAGCCGTACAAAACAAGTTGTTAGTTGTTCAATGCTAACTTATTTACTGGCACATCAGGCCTAACAAACTGGGGATTTCGTATTGGCTCGTCAATACCAAATAATCAGTAACACAGGAACCTTTCAATTTAACGTCTACAGTACTTCGGCGGGTATGAACAAAGAAATTAACAATAACAAAAACGTCCAATCGTGTGATCTGAATGACACTCACCACGACTTAGGAACATGACAACCTCAGGTTCACATATAATTGTTTTTGTACACACAACACAGGTTTGAACCGGTTTATCGCGACGGCTTCAGCAAGAGAAAGCGGAGAAAGTTACATAGGCAGAACCGATGGACCACTGATCTCAAGGATGAAGGAATATGTATCTAAGTGGGTTCACAAACAGGTCTCAAAACCGGACACTATAGTCACACAGAATCGTAAGCCCCAGCTTCGTCGATCGGACGACACATCCTGTCAACTGGCCACAACGTGGACCTGACCTCAGCCTTCATCATCAAAGTGTGCCACCACAACCCACGATTCCTAAAATTTGCCGACCTAATCTAGGGTTGTATGTGTGTATAAGTTGGATATTTATGGTCACATGTATCATAATCAGTATACGTAATTTTTTGTTTAATCGTTGCATTTTTCGCGACTATCAAAATATTCGTTGTCTACTGCATCTCAGCCAGTACGTCATTAATTTTGCTTTCTTGCTTACGTTTGCCCTGTCTTTTCCTGGAACTCCCATCCGCTGGAATTCCTTCGTTCCTGCTCTTCCGCATTGCTTGCTATCCCTATTCTATATCTGTGCCTTCGAAAGTCGTGTGTCCTATCGAATTCAAAGTTGCTTACTGTTCCATAACCAGTTAACTGGAACTCTGTTTACGTTTACTCACCAACTGTCCAGCTGATGTGATTGGGCTTTTGGTTATTCATCGAACCTGTGGCACCCTGTTGGGTTTGGGTATTTATGGCATTTACGTTGAGTCTAGGACGTTGTCTCACGTCAGCCTGTCAACTTTGTCTTGTTGCTTATTTTAAGGGTGAAGTTACACCCAGGATGATTCACTACCAGGAATGCGTAAAGTAATCGTTTGACTTTATTAGAAACTACGTACAATTATAATGTGAGTGTATGGGTGTGTATGCAGATTTGAAGACCTCGTCGGCTCCTATTCTGTAACAAACAAGCTGGCCGTCTCTATTCTGACTGTCCGTTACACTTGCGGACCAACTTTTGAAAAACGTAGACACCGGGGAACAGCGTTCTTCCCGGCAACAGTCCTGTAGAAGGAAACAACACAAACAAGCATGAGCCAAAGGTGTTCCACGTTGAGCAGTCCTCGGTAGAAATAAACATTATCCGATTAGTCTGTTCCACTGTATAGCCTGTGCATTTTCCGGTCACAAACTCAGAATTAATTAACTAAATAATTAGTTAATTAATTAACAAATTAACTAACTAATTAGCTCAAAGTTTGTGACCAAAAAGTTCGTAGGCAATACAATGGAACAGACTGATCAGACAGTGTCTAACTCTACCAGGGACTGTTCAACATGGAACACCTTCCACAAAAAAGGTACACCTCGAAAGTTGCCATAATTAATTAACCATGAGGTTCTGTAAACAGAGTACAGAGTGGGCAGCCAAAATCTTCTCTAATATACGTGATTAGATTAGAACGGAGCAAAGCGAACAATGTGTAAAGCTGATGAACAAAGAATAGCTGGCCAACCATGAATGTGTATGCAATTTGCAACCTGGTTAACTGATTACTGATGCAGAACCCCTTAAACTTTCTTACTTGTGCCTAGATACTAGTTAGAAGCCTTCATCTTTTACCAATGAATTCAACTTATTTCTTAATTCCTTACCTCTTCAATGATTTTTGTTCAGATCATTTTGTCTTTACAGTGAATAATATGCAAGAGATTTCCAAAGAAACTTACCTATAATCGTTTTCTACTAGAGCAATGTTCATCAGGACAAGTTGTGTAATATCTATGTAATTGAAACTCAGTATATAACGTGAGAAAGAAACTGAAATATACACTGAACCATAAAATGCACAAACCTATCGGAAGTTCGTATGCAGAGTCAAAGCGAAACTACTTTGAATGATAAGCCAAACAGGAAATACGGACGTAATATGTACATAACTGATCGTACAGATTATCTCAAACGTTCAGTCAGATTGTCTAGATCCGCCTGTGATGCATTGAATGAGACCACTGAATCACAGACGCATTCTTTCACGGTGTCTGGAGTGTACTTCCGCGACCTGACCACTTACCACTCGCCCACAAATTCTTCCATCATCATGACACAGAGTGAATAATTACTCTTCTATCCAGATGATTCAACTTCATTGCAAAGCCTTATTGTCAAGACGAATTCCCAAACTAGGCCTCTTCCTCAAAGTAGACACAAACAGGAAGCCGGGATTGAAGCCCGTTCGGTCTAAGTATAGTCACAATGTGCGTACTAATGTCAAAACGCCACCAGTTGCATCCATAGAATAAACGAGATAGTAGTAGTGACTATTCTAAATCTACCTCTTTCACAGGGACGTCCGAAATTGTCATGTCTCGTCAAATGCGTTATCCACATGCTTACAGGTTTCCTGTTCATAAATACTTCTTGATTCATGTAGCTTCGGTTCCCTTCCGTAAATCATGTACCAACGGTTTGCGAAAATTGATTGGGTATGGCCTTTATCCTCAGTGGACAACGTAAAAATGCATCGAAAATCTGACACGTTCTGAACTAACCGAACATGCATTGTGTAGGCGTCTTAGAATAAAACTGTCTGTGGATTGATTCTTTTCATATGTATGTGGTATTGCTGAAAGTTGAGAATGATCTGCATGATAGATTGTTTACACTAATTGTCTGTTTTCTGTTCCGCGCATGAATGCTGGGGAGGGGTTTGTCCCCTGTGTACTGGAATTTGCGAACCGATGACAAAGATCACTCAGACCGAATCTTCTGTACACTGGAAAACTCATAATATGTGGATAACTATGCAGTGAAAAGTAGCTATGTGTACAGACAAATAAAAAGTGTGATCAAAGCATCTTATGGCAGGTGTCTAACGATTTCGGCAGACACAAAAGTCTCCGTTAATCTAATGTGATATCAAATCATATTTATATCCACTTAAGTTTAGTTCATTCTATTCAATGTTAGCGGCTACAAACATGTGCTGTCTAAAGTGTCCGTGTATCGAATTGCTGCTTGATCTCCGTAAATTGGTTTCACTAGGCTGATCAGCCTCATTACTCCAAACAAGAACACAACTATATAACTGGTCAGATTTGAAGAAATTTTGCAGAGCAAATTGGATGAATATCCGGTTGAACCAAGCGGTGAATACACCAGTCATTAAGATGCGTGAATTGAGAGATGTAGTCGAAATGTCTGACTTCACGCGGACGGCACCAATCGGGTTTGGCGTGAATATCGAATGTCAAAGGCTTGTGATCGGTTTGAACAACAAAATGTCGGCTTTCCGAAAGATGTCGAAAGTAACGGATCACCAGATAAATAGCCAACAGTTCACATCAAAAGGTACTGTACTTTATCTGCGCTGGTCGTAACTCTTGACAGAAAAAAGTTGAGGGTTACTTTTCGTCATTTATTGATTGTTCTAAGACTGCACCGAGGTCAGCATTTGATGCATCCATGGTGGGAAAGAGACGGACATTTGGACCGCAACTAATGAAGCATAGTTTAGTGGCGTGGCATAAGACTTCCTTTGCCGCTGAGAAAGCTACTTTGGCTTCGAATAGGAATTTAATGAACTTGTGTTTTGAGTCAACCATATCTGTCAGAGATGTTAAAATGTCCGCACAATGGGGAGTGAGACGCCGGTGAAATGCCGATGAATCGTCGGAGCTGGGTCATCGTAGTGGGAACTGGAGAAGTTGAGTTACACTCAACTTTATCTGGCAGAGGAATGATGTCGGCTTGACTGATACGATGTCCCAGGGAATCCAATGGGTTAACTCCGAAGGCACACTTGTCGACGTTAAATTTGATATCATCTTGCGTGAAACGGTGGAAAACGACACGTAGGTGAGACAAGTGTTCCTCTTTTGAGTGGCTAACGAGCAAGACATCATTGATGTAGACATATGCAGAAGGGAATCCACGTAGGACTTCTTCCATGAATCGTTGAAATATTTGAGCCCCGTCACGTAGCCCGAAGGGCATTCTTGTGAACTCGAAATGTCCGCTTCCGTAACATTTATGTGATAATAGGAGCGTATTTGGTCTTATTTATAGCAAATAGTAGCACCAGCGAGTCCTACAGAAAAATCGCGGATATGCAGAATAGAGTACCTGTCGGGGATTGTGCAGTTGCAGTGGGTATGGTAATCATCGCAAGGTCTCCAATCGCCCAGAGACTTTTTTGGCACCATCTGCAGTGGTGTCGTTTAAGAGCTGTTTAAAGGTCGAAATATGCTTAACTGAAGCATATGTTTGAATTCAACCCTGGCTATTTTAAATTTGTCTGGGTGTAAACGGCGTGGACGAGCGAGAACCGGAGAACCGCGTGTTGTAATATGATGTTCCACATTGTACCTAACCGTCTAGGTACGTGAGCATGGCCGAATTAATAATGGAAAATCTTTTACCAGTGATGTGAAAGACGGTGTTAGTGGAAGAGGAGGCCGGATGCCGACTGATGCGATCGTCGATTGGACGCCATTTACTGTGCAGGCGGTAATTTTGTCAATCAGCTGACCCCTCTTGACATCAACAGAAAGATTAAAATATGACGAGAAGTCGGCACCGATGAGTGGCGTCCGAACGTCAGTAGGCAGGAATATCCATCGAAAACATCGCCGGAGACAGAGGTGGACAGTGACTGAGTGTTTCCCAAAAGTTTTAATGCCACTTTGATCCGTGGCCTGCAAAGTGTACTGGCCAGACTGAAGTCGATCATTTGGCTGCAGTGGAATAGCGCTGAGCTTGGCTCCAGTATCGATGAGAAACCGCAAGCCGGTCGATTAATTCATGATATAAAATTAGCGACTAGTACCTGCTGGGCTAGCGACAGTTGTTGCCGTTACTGCCTGGCTTTCCGGTTTGACGATGATGCGTTAGAAGTTCGGAATGTGCACGGTTGGGGGCACTTCTTCACCTTGTGCCGAAAGTTTTGGTGGTACCAACACCACCTTTATGGATGGCGAGAGTTAGATTGTGCACAGCCTCTGGGCGGATGACTGTTCAGCTCATTGATTTGCATAGCCATACTGTCCATAAAGTGGTACATCTTCCCTATCAAAAGTTTTGGACTATTATCTGCTGTTGAGGCTGAAGGGGGCGAGGCGGGAACGGTTATGGTTGCGGCCCACAACGGTTGTGAAGGGAAAGTTTCCGTTACCTTGTCCGCAAAGGTTGTCAATTTTTCGATTGAGCTGTCCTCATCCATAGCAGCCAAGATGTGCCATACCGCAGATGACATCTTTTCCCACCAGAACTGCCTCATGATGGCATCATCAAACTTCCGTGAACCCAAGAGGCCTCTCATATGACGTAACAGTTGGGATGGGGACCGATCATCTAGCTCGACTGAATTGGACATGTCGTGCAGCAGTTTAGCATCTGACTTTCCAGTCTGTTTTATGATGGCGTCATTTAAAAGATTATAGCAGAAATCGAATGGGACTGATTCCAGCAGATCTTTCACTTCTGTGGCGAAATCGAAAGGAAGAGATTGCACCACATATGAAAATCTTATTTTCTCTGTTGTTAGTCGCCTGGTTGTAAAGAGGGCTTCAATCTGATGAAACCACAGTCAAGGATTTCAGGCGCTGTATTTGGGCAATTTCAAAGCAGTACTGTGTTCGGTTTTATTGTCGACGTCCGTACTATCGTCAAGCGTTGATACTAATACCAAAAGATGGATAAAGCACTGTTCACAAAAAAACAGACGGGCTCATCAATTTTGTAGTGGCCTAATCAGTCGAATGGTAAAAATGAGCAGAATATGGTAATACCAAAGGACAGGTGTGGCGGTAACGGATAGGCTCAAAAGATAAGCGTTCAAATAAAACGGAAGACGTATTGTAGCGACCTGGAGATTTAACTGGCCTGCCTACGGTATGATGTGTAAAATAGTTCCAAAACTCATAGTTACATATTGTGCCTAGGCTATTAAGAAAGTTCGCATGATGCATGTTGTACGATTGTTTGTCTGTATGCCATGTGACTACGGCGCGAACTCGAACGCACACGTGTGTCACAATACATCCGGTTCAATTGCTCGTCGACGGCCGGTCTCTAGCCTCTCTAGCTAACTTACGTGTCGGTGCCATTTCTAGCGCAATAAGAGACCATCTGTACATTTCGTGCAATAACTATTCGGTCTCTTCTCTCTACGGCCTTTTGTATTTCGCGTCTGGTTAATTCGTACCTGGGGGAAAACGACTTAGTGCGCCGTGCACTAAAGTATCAGTAAAATAGAAACGACTCACTGATAGGTCAAGGTTCGCCGGATTGAATAGACCACCACAAGAGAGAAAGACAGTGCCAGAGATGAAGTCCGGAACAAGACCGAAGGATAATTCCAATTCGTATCAGTGTGGTGGATTGGTAGACAGTTGGCGATCGTGTGAAATCCACTGTAACTGGAAAACTGGGTGGATTTGTGAATAGCTGACCGGTTGTGAATAGTTGGAAGCTTGTAGACAAATCTTTTGAGCTGAAATGTGTAACAACTCCTATATCTCAGAAGAGGAGATACACCAGCGTCGGGTGAAAGTGACGTGTATGTGAGAGTATTCTGGTCTGCAAAACCTGACGCCCCTGGGTGGGCTCGAACCACCAACCTTTCGGTTAACAGCCGAACGCGCTAACCGATTGCGCCACAAGGGCGAGTGATCTCTCCGAGAACCAGTGATGCCATTCGCACGTTTAATTAGACAACCGTTCACAAATTAAAGCGGTCTTTATAACAGTAGTCTACTGGATGACACTGAATAGATTACAAGGTAGTATTGCTCAAAATCCGCCGATAGCGCACAACCCGTTTCGTGGATGTCCACAGTCATCAGGTTTGCACACCCACTGAATCCAGACCACACATCATTCTACACGATTGACAGGGGCTGAAATCAGTATACGATAGTCTATTGCGAGCTTCTCGTTCTGCCTCTCGGACTTCAATCACCTAGGATATCGTCTGAGTTGAGCGCGCCAGTCAAACTCTTCGAAATGTTGGCCTGCTTATTTGGTAGGACAACTGACTCAACCCTCTCAGACAGTCATCCCGAACAAGAAGTGACCTACTTCGCCCTCAGCTCGCTGATCAGCTAAATCATTCCAAATGTCGCCTGATAGAATATTGCGCACCACCGGTTTTGTTGTTCACTAGCCACTTTGGAATGTGCTCTGAGACATGTGTACTGTAGTGGCCTAATCAACCAAATGATGAAAATGACCAAAAATATGGTGACACGAAAGAAGAGTTGTAACGGTGACGGTAGACAAAAAAAGCATGCGTGAAGGTAAAGCGGAAGACGTATCAATAAACTAAGAACGACTCACTGATAGGTCAAGGTCCGCTGAGTTGAATGGGCTACTACATGAGAGAAAGACAACGCCAGACAGCAGTTTCGGAAGACGACCGACAGATAATTTCACACGCGGCGTGGAATGATGAACGTTGAGCGTCGACAAATCAGCGGATACGCACAGCTAAAATATTTCACCGTGCAATTACTTCACCACTCCAAAAATCCACGCAAATGAAGAAAACAGAGACGGTGCGTGGTAACTCCCGTTTTTTGCTGAGTAACGTCTACAGATTTAAACACAGCAGCAACAAGTAGGGCACTGGCGGATTCTGGCACTTCATATTACCTCTTCAGTACCGAATAACGGATCCTAGTGTGAATCTGAAATGTCACAATAAATCGTTCAGTACTCAGTGTGTGCCCTCTTTCTAAGTACCTTACATATATTACATTTTACATGTATTACATATTGCATATATTGCTTTTGAATACAATATTGGCTTAAGGCGGCTAACCGCGGCCGTCTCATATCGTTTGGAGTAAACATGAGTCACAACCAAGTTGGCTGCCATGGCATTCTCAGCTTGTTTAATACACAGAGTTATTGTCTATTCTGTTGACAATTAATCACTGCTCTATTGTGATCTTACCAGAAGCATGCAGTTTTACCTCACAGGTCTGGGGGGCAACAGGTGGTGACCGTGACAAACTGGTGTTGAATGGTAAATCAAGAGAAAAACATCTCTTCCTGATGCCGCCTTCAATAAGAAGTTTGTTCACGATAACAACTAAATCATCCACATCAATACACCTATAACAGAAAACTTGGAACATACTGATTGACATGCAACATGCGGATCGAAAAGATAAACAAACTAATTCCCTGAAATACTGGGTTATCTTTAACAACTCCTTCAGTGCAGATAGAAGACACGTGTTGGGATATGTTAACATTTCGTTTACTCCCATCAGTCGCAAACCTAAAGTGATAGAGATAAACGGGGTACGGGCAAGAATACATTCACACCAAGTATTATATCACCAACACCACGGAAACTCGATGGGTTGCTTCAACCACTTTTGTGGACATAGCGCCTGCTGGTGAGCTCTGATCAATATTACTAAGCTAAAGGTCAGTAGCTTCGGGTTCTGGTTACGTAACAATATTGTGAGTAAGTTAACTGAGTCAGCTTGATGATTTGTTATCTAACAATCGATGATGCGCGATTACGAGCAGTGGTTTCACCGGCTGGAGATTGGTTTGTCATCATTTGTATTAACCATTTCGGGAAGTGTTCCGCTACTCGATGAGGTAGTAGTCGATCTGTTCTGTCTATGTAAATGTCATCGTAACTGCAAGTGAACTGGTAGATAACGTGAGAGATAGACTATTTAGGCAAATTACGTTCGCGATTTTGAAGAACTGATCTTTTGATGGTTTGAACTAAGCGTAATTGGGCAGCCGCATACGTGCTGGATAGTGCAGACTTTAATTTATGTTTGATTTCGTTTGACAAGTGATCCCCTTTGCAGTGCAGAAAAAGGAATATATCCTTCTTTCGAGACTTCTGAACTGGAGCATTGCACTTGTCTATCTTGCTGTTTTCGTGAATTTTCGGGATATTCTTTAGCCAGTAACGTCTTTCTTATCATGTTTTATTCTATCTGCAGCATATCAGTGGTGCAAACACTCCTGGCCTTATGAAATAGGGTCTTGACTAAACGATGCATTTATTCTATCGGGGTAAAGCAGGATAACTGGAGGTATTGCACGTTTTATATGCTCGACTGGTGAGAGTAAACGGTTTGTTCACATATCGCAACATGTCTTCTTTCAGCACTGATGAACTCAACTTCCGTGTTAACTACACAGAAAGCAACATCTGTCATTGGCCAAAATACATGAACTCAATAACCGGTGAATAACAATGACGATATGAAATCGTTTATTGGCTAATTGAAAGTGCTGGAGGGGCTGGCCGAATCAGTACTGTCTCAAGCAAGACACATGAAGAATGAGCTCTTCACAAAGATGAATCAGTAACCAAACCGAAAAGATGCTGAGTAGTCTGCTCAGTAAAAATGTACAAATTTCTTACACTCACTGTGCCTCGAATTGTTCGTATTGTTCTCTGGTATGTAATAAAACCACATCGTTCACGTAAAACTTCTTCGTTTTGGGAATTATGGAAAGGAATGTGTTTTGATGGAAAATTTTCGAACACTGTAGTTCAAAGCTTCCAGAGTGGACTATCTGACGGCTGAGTACACGGGTGAAATTTTAATGCCACTGACCTTTTGATCGTTTGCGGCGGATGATAATTTTTTAGCAGCCGAAATTTTTCGGTGATTTTACGCTTTCTTTCTGATACATTTTGGATGTGCTGCTCTGTTTGTACCAACCATTCCGCTCAAAATTCCTTCTCAGCGAAGTAGGTATAGGGATGCTGCTCTTAACCTCAGGGGATCGGAAAGTTTTCTTGCAAAGTTAAACCTTAAGTATCGGCTTCGCCAAAATTAATTCTGCTGAGCGAAACTCAAATGATGAATGCGTTATCATGATTTTTATGAACAAAATGAAATTTGAGTGTAAATTAGTTCCTCCGAAATTACAGTAAAATATTCGCTGGCCAAACAGCACCATCCTAAGCAGTAAAGTTTTGATCAACTTCAAAATATAAGAAGGATTTCTTGGAGTTGAACTGTCTATGGAGCGAACTAATGAAGGTGTGTTTGCGACAGTTAAAACAGTCACATTACTAATTTGATGGAAAACTCGTAAAAGTATACAACTACATGTATCTGTGTAAATCTGTCAACTATTCCGCTTCTTAAAGATCATTCAGACCACAGTCAAAGCAAGTCAGGTGAGACATTTTGACCTTGGGGGAAGTGGAAGTAGTGGAAGTAAAGACAGCTATCTCGAATCAATTTCAGTCTAGGCAAAAAATTGAAGAGAGAATATGAATATAGAGGAAAAACTGTGAGGAACAATTGTTTTCGGTAATTCGTCATTAGATTAACACAGTTATATAGATACAGCGAAAGAGTGTATAAACAAGACAAAGGGGTTTAGCAGAATGTCATTGGATCGTGTAGAGCGTTACAAGATATCTAAGCCTCTATAGGCTAACCACTCAGACAGCAAATCACCAGTGTTAATGATGAGTGGCTTGGAGTTCCACTCACAGAGTTATCTGTTATAGTTTTGATGGACACGCAGACTGACGGTGTGACTTTTGGCAACGGCAACTGCTAGACTTGCATCAGTTTTCGTATGAAGACAAAATGGGATTGCGTAATCGAACGACTACTAATCCAGCAGCAGCTAAAATCCTTTGTCTTATCAATTTGGGGTGGTTGACTGGGACTTTGTAGACAACAGTGAACGCCTGAGTGGGGTTGATCCGGTGCTGAGTATCTGCCAAATGTGCGACGATTGTACTGTTGATGGATTTGGTGGAGCCTGTCTCGAGCCACGCAGATCGAACTAAATTCAGTAAGTCCGGAAGGGGTCAACTAGAAATTCTATCGGAATGCGACAGCTGCGATCAACTGTAGGTGATGTTCAGTTTGAAATCTGACACCGAGAAAGACAAAATAATCCTGATTAAGGATCAAAGCGTAGACAGTCTCAAACGACTTTTGCAACAAAGAATAATTACAGGCTCTGAATTCGAAGGGCTTGAGCCGACGGGCTCTATCATTCTTCGTCTATATGGTCTCCCAAGATCTATAAATCAAATCATTCGTTGAGGCCAATTCTTTATATGTGAAATTCCCCTACCACTCAACAACAAATCGATTTTGTGTTCACGCAAAAATTCGTGCAAGCCCCACAGTTACCGTGGCCAAAGTTCACACCATCAGTCTGCATGCCCGTCCAAACTCTGACCGACAACAGTGTGACGTAATGGTGGGTGGAACTCCAAACCATTCACCATTAACACCAATGAGTTAACTGAGCTACACTGTTAGCTAGACAAATTGTTTCCGGTTTCGTTTATATAACACTAACTTAGGTCATTACGTACACAGACAGTATGTGACGTTGTTTTTATGTTGGTGTAAAACTGGAGCACTAAAACTAGGTTTTCAATATACGCCTCATAGATTGACCACTTAGGCAGATGGACTACACTTCATGAACAAAGCGAGTATAACAGACATTTTTCTGGGAAAAGCAAGCAGCAAATAAATCTGAGTACTATTTGAAACCTTAAATATCGAGTTAATAACGACATACCATCGGTGTATTTTATGCTAGCGAGGTAACTCCGCTGCTGTCCATCAACAAAAAGCTATCTAGTGATATTGCAGTTCATAGTCGTGTTGTTATAAACCAATTATGGCTCATATTGTATGAGATCACTTCGCACTGTCTAACTGTTTCGCACTAAAACGTGAAGGTAGCTTTAATTAGTAATATGTAAGAACTCTTATGGAGTTAACATCTTCCGAACTGGAATTTAAATTCCCGTCTTAGTAGTCGAAGTGAAGTCATCGTAGTACACGATTTCAAATTACTCGCTTAATTTCGTTACGCACATGCCAAGCTTTCATGTTTATGCCAAAGGACGTCCTGGTATGTCATGTGAAACGTTTATCTTTATCTAAGCATATAGTGATATACGCTTATTGAGAATGACCAAAACGACCGTTGCGAGCTTTGTCTTTTTGTGAATAATCCAGGATTAGATGAGTTTGTTAGCTTAAGACTCGATACACAGCACCCAACACATGGTGCGCAATATAGTCAGTAAGTCCACTTCTGTCTGATTTGTCAGCATTGATACCACCCAACCTTCGTCACAAATCATCTCATGGTCACGAACCCTATCTTGTCAATATCATCGGGTTCAGTTACACAACGCAACGAGACTGCACAAACCAAACGATAACGCAACGTCGTACATCGGCATCTGTGCAGGATTACCTAATTTACTGAGTCATTTAGTTTTATTACAAGTACAATTAAGTTTAGCAATACCACGTCAAACTGTGTACCGCATTCTCCCCTACTGGACAATTTGCTCCTCTGACAATAATTGACAGAATGTGGGCATTTGATAATTATTTGTTATACTAATACTGAAGAAATGCCAAATTTAATGGTACAATCGCAGTGACAAGTAGGGAGACTCTGGGCTTTCGGGTGGTCAGAAAATAGACAAACCATACGGTAAGTATGACTAACTTGCATCGAAAAGTGAATTTCTAGCTGTTCGCAAGAGTGTGGTAAAAACCGCCAATCCAACTCCTGACACAACAGATAATCTAGCAGCGGACCAATTCATAGTCGCTTTGCCATAAAATGTCACGATTGGACAAATACCATTATCAATATACTTTCCATATGCAACAGAGCAAAGCTTTGGTTGCCATTACATCGCCAAGGAACCAAGATCGGTTGGGATCGATAATGGGCTAACCTAAAAAAGCTATTCTTGTTTTATACCCAAGTATGCGACAAAAGCGCAGCCATTATTTGACTCAAAAAGATGAGGACCAGCAAGAGCAAATTCAAATTGTATTTAAAAACTGGAGGTTAGCTCTACTTTCCATGTTTGAAATCACCACGCTGATCCATTGTCGGCATCAGAGCTGTCCCCGAACAGGAGTGATATTTGATCATTTGAATAGGTTGGTTACTGAATAAAGCACAGCAACGCTATTTACAAACACAAAATGTCATCAACGGTATTCTGAGCTGTCAGACGATTGCATAAATAACTGTTTGATATTAAATTCGAAGTTGTTACGCATCATCAAACTGTACAGCATTTATTTGATTCTAGCAGCTTACGAGTATGAAATCATTCATCGTTCTGGTAAACAGATTCCTCAAACAGGTTTTCTATCACGGTATTCCAGTTTTTCATCTGCTGAAATTTGTTTGATAGCCTCGCCAATTGTTCCAATAAAACGAGAGGACACGATCGACCTAATTAAAAACTGTTATAGCACAGTAATTGCCGCGGTGATCAAGGATGGGTCATCCATTATTAAGAAAAAATACCCAGCATTATTCCAGAATCGAGAGGAATTAAAAATACAACTTGATGGTGTGTTGTGTCGGTGAGATCAGTTGGTCATTCCATTAATGCTATTGCATCCTGGTGTTGATTGTTTCGTACTCACGGTGGCCAGAAGTATTTACTACAAACTCATCCACTACGTCATTCGTCATGAAGGCATTTCGTAAATGATTTAGTCGAGAAGGAATTGCGCATCTGTTAGGGACGGACAACGGATCGCAGTTTTGTCCAACTGAAATGAAACAGTGCTTTGACAGCATCGGGTGTCGTCTTTTGCGAACGGCTTTCCGGCATCCATGTTCCAACTGTGCCGCAGAAAATTTGGTGAAAACGTTCAAAAGTACCGTGAGTTCCATTAATCCTAAAACATTCGCTGAATTGAATGTTTCTCGATAACTTCCTGCTTGATTACTGGAATGCACCCGGCTTCATAACGAAGGAGAGTCCAGCGGTGCTATTCAAATCCAGACACCAGATAGCATCATTTCATTGTGGGAATTCAATGAACATGATATGGTTTCGTGGAAACGACATACAGTCTCTCAAAGCATCGAGCCCTTGTAAACTTGGCAGTACTATAACAGAAATTACTGCTTTGTATTATGTTTCGGTCCGTTATAGACAGGTTGACTGGATTCCCATTTGAAGCACTGCGGACAAAACAGTGCACGAAGCAAAGTATCCTGTACCCGAAGAGTCCGATGCATAGAGAAAACCAATAGGATTAGAAAGCACTATTACAGAGAATTCTCGTAATGGGATTGATTGTGATGAAAATCTGTTCGATTCACGACTTCTCCAAACATCGACAAGAAAGAAGACCTAGCAACAGGCCAATGTCACATTGTTTTAAAATACCACATCACGACTTGACAAACAGGTTTACTGTTATATCTTCGCTGTGAGCCATCTTTTTTGTTGTGTATTGCACTAGTTAATTTACAGTTTATGACATTATTTGTTTCACTGTGATCGATTAATAACAGACTATGGGTATTTTATTGCTGATGTGCATCTAGAAATTCATGTTCTTTCAGCAAGAATCACAGTTGCTTATTGCAAACAATCCGAGGTCTTCACTTTGTTACTTTCGCGGCAGGCCTGAATATAAGTACGATTCCTGGGACTATTCGAAATCTCCACTTCCGAATATTATGGTTACAAAAACTAATATAATGTATCTAAAATACTTAATGATAATCATCGGAAACTGTTGTAAACCGTCACCGGAAACTCCAACTGAACAGGGCACCTGGTCTAACGTTGTTAAGCCAGCAATAAAACGATTGATTTTGTTCAGAATCTTGGCTAAATGAGCAAAAACAGAAGAAGGTGGGCTAGACATCCACCGTCTTCTTGTGAAAAGAATATGTACTTCTTGCCTGCTGCATTTACATTGGCAAATTATTTGTATTTTTGACCACATTCCAAACACTTGGAACTAAGGTGGATGCTTGCATGTTACTAGTTGTTATCACGAACCGTTAGGTCAAGTGGACAATTCACTAAATCCGTAAGTCATGCCTTCTGTGTTTTTATTCTTGGGCTACGGATTGGATACATTAATCGGTCAGGTCAGGTGAAGTCAATATCGCGCTTTAGAGATTCCGAGGGGCAATTTTTCAGCTTTTCTACACTCATCTCTTCAGCAGAAGTAAGATGACCGAATCAGTGTGCGTAAGTCACACGCCAACAATAATTCTCATGAACCTCACAAAAAAGTTTGAATACAACCATGATCGGTATTATCCGAAACGAACCACTAATCCAGTGTTGTGGTTTATTCAAGAATGAGAAGGATTTTCGCAGAGGTTGAGCTGAATGAAGAACAATAGACAGAGAGTAAAACTGGATGTATGTAAATAAAGGCTTTTGAGGGATTTAGTGTATAATATTAAATTGTGTCAGCAAGGATTGTGGATAGCAAAATTTCCCGCGCTGTACCGTAAAGCAAAGTCAACGTGAGGGATAGTTTAGCGATTTGGAAGAACTGTACCAAATCCGTCGACGATCAACCAGGAAAAACAATTGTGGAACAATACATCCAGTGGGAGGAGAGCACACATGGGTTGATGAATTTACTGAATATGTGACGTAGAACGGAAATATCTTAAACACCGAATATAAACAAAAACTCCTTGACTGTTGAAAGCATTGATAACGTGAACTGATCACTTCAAGTTGTGACTCCAAGTAATCCCTAGGTGTTTAAAACGAAGAAGCCAAGTTGGAAATTAACTGCATACATAAGTGGATAGACATTCATCGGAGAGTTATTAATACTGATTCCCCTTCACAAATGAACACAACATATCAACGAGCTTAGATACGCAAAAGAGTAGAGTGCAACATTCTGACCAACTTAGCTGTTCAAACCAAATGGTCAGTGGCACGGGTGAGATAAACGGATAGGATGTTTGATGCCTAACATCTTGTCATCTACATTTTTGTTTACAAAGGTTTAATCAGGAATTAGCACGATAACTATAAAAAGTGAGAAGATTAGGGAGTAGCTAATTTTGTAAATGGTGAAAGATTTTTAAAGTGGTTGTCCCCAGAAAGCAAGGGTCTGGTAGTGAATTCCACAAACGCTGATATGTTGTGACATCGTCTGTTATTTTAAGTGCTACCGAATGCATGTGGCTGCATGCGGGTGTGTTAGAGGAGAATATGGGGATGTAACCAACTTGACAGTTTGAATACATAGGGTGGACAAAGAAAACGGAGCAGATTGATTTTTTTGTCTAACGTCATATCCGTGATATAAATAATAGAAATTACAATCATAAACTGATCCGGATGATTTATGAAAACAGATCAATTCTGGCAAATCAGCCTGCAATCAAATTGTCCGCTATGAGTTGTAGCACCTGATACTACGGTAGTTGACGTTAATGACAATGTATTGGAGTGCATAGGTCATCAGCTTGAATCTGGCTTGTATCTCTTGTTAACGTGGCTAATAGATCCCTTGAGAAACTTAACACCCCTACTATGGGATTAATAAGTCACGGTGCAACAGTCCTGTGATAAACGAAGAAAACAGGGTAAGTGAATGCCCAACATTAGCAGAATAGAAATTCACGATAATATCTCTATCTGAAAGTTACAGAATCGGATTCAATTCAGTTCGAGTAGATTATCTTTTTCAGCATGGGTCTCAGCAGAACAGTGTTTATTCTCAAGGTGTCATTACAATGAAACTGTACCTTCAGATATACCCACATTTATTTAGTTGGGACTGTGAATCACGTGATATCTCGTAATTTACTTCATTTTCATTTGTTAAGGTACGTAGAGGTAGATCGGAAACCTATGAGTAGTACTAATAACGGTAGGGATGATTACCCAAACAAACCAAGTACATATTCAAAGTGGCGGAGCATTTGGTTCTGTGGTCGGCATCTGTATGGACTTAGACAACGAAAGAACTGAAAGGTAAATCGATCGTACAAACGTTTCTGGTCGACCCATAACCGCAAATGGACTAAGCTTCCGTTAATTTTACACTGCTAATTACAAGTATATACTGTTGCTGACATGGTTCATCTGCATACAGTTGACTGGTTTGCACGCTGTGTCATGAGGCAAAATGTCGTTCCGAATATACTTGTGATTGAGACGCTTATGTGTTCAGGCGTAGATTACAGTCAATTGAAGTAGAAATTGAACAAATAATATTTATTGGTAATTGATCGTCAGGAATTAGTTTTAGAATGGATGTGCAAGAAAGATGAGGGCTCTATAGAGGAACAGTCTCAGCACACATGTACGTGGACAAGTCAATAAATAGGCTTGTACAGATGAAGTGTAAAACTTATCGTTTTGCTTATTAAACAAAACACATAAAACGTGTACGCTGGATACATTTCATTGTGAATTATAGAACATTTGAAAAACTCTTACTGAAAAGTTATACTAAGGGAGATTTACGGATAAAAGTATGTATTCCGAACGGTAGTGCAAAATCGTTTGGCTATTGATGGAATACGTAATATTTTCCTTTTGTGTATTACACGCCAGTGAACTGAACTACGAGCTGAACAGTCGCTATTGTGCGATTGCAATCAGTTATTGCCTACTGTGATGCAAGGTCTGTTATATTACTCGACACTTGTCGGCACTGGTGTCATGTCTGTGTGCTATGTTGCTCAGATGTTCTATATCTTTTCTTTTGTTCATCTCTTCATCGTGCGTTGAAAGGGTTACCAAGTTACCGGCGAAAAGAAGTAGTAAACAATCCACGAAATGGTTTACAGTTTGTTGAGGCCAATTTTCAAGCCTAACTGAGTACTGAGATAATACCAACATTTTTTCACACTATGTGTTAAGTCCACTGGGTTCATTTCTGGTCGTCGGATATCAGACATGATGAATTAGGATGCACAACCAATCGTAATATTACAGTTGTGTCCACACCGCAAGTAGAGGCTTCCAATAAATCGTGTTCATATTAGATAGCCAAAAACCTAGATAATAAGTCTAACAGAATTCTACAACGAGACCCTTCAGATAGTTTGTTAATTTTCCGGATAGACCTTCTGCATCTTCTCTAACCAAGTTGATAACAGACACCTGTTCCTCCCTGAATCAAAATATCCACACAAAAGAAGAATTCAGCCACCTAGGAGATCGAAGATTTTCCTCTAATTTATCTATATTTCGATTACTGATGAGTAGTTGAGGACTTGGTTAATTTCAAGTTGAACATCACCCACAATTAATCGCAGGTGTCGCATTCCAGTTTATACAGTCCGTTTTCTCAGGGCACAGAAAACCATGGTATTCCATACAAGTTAGCAAAAACTGTACAATAACCTCTCCAAATAAAATACCTTCGGAATAGGGTAAAGTTATTTTCTGTAGAGTTATCCTTCTTTGAACGGGACAACATTTCATTCTATCAAATTCTTTCTATCTGATCAAAATAACGGTACTTCTTCAGAAACATTGGTTCAGGTATGTAGTCGAGTCTACCACTAGAGTTTTGTCCAGATTGTTCTTCTGGCTAAGCGAAGTTATGTAGACCATCTAAAATGCAGAAGACTTTAAACAGACTCTAGCTTAATACTTGCCTTCTCGAGTACTCCACCATGCGGTGTTAGTGAAGACTCAATATTGGCAAAACGTTACTTATGTTCCTAAAGTGAACATTACCGATAAAAATGCGTATATGATAGGTGAATAACAGTGCAATGAATACAAATGAATGACAAACTGTCTAACAACATATTTGGATTCATCAAAATCCAGCTAGTGCAGCAGAAATAACTTCGACAGTTGTGAATCACTAAGTGTAGACGGACGGTTTGATGTTAGAGTGGTACTTGACTTGTAATTCTTTTGCTGGTTGAACCTGTACAAGTATTGTAGTCGAAGACGCTTATCGGAGGGCTGCTTAATATTTTGTTGGTATGGCGGCGTCACGGAAGAGCGTGTTGTTGAACATGCTGTGCAATAGTGAATAATCATTCCTTTTGATCTGTCGCGTAAAAGTGTGTGACAAGAACTGAGTAGTTTCTGTGGCAGTGTTCATGGTCATGAGCCAAAACAAACCAGGCAATGTATGGTTGATACCAACACTAACGCTTCTGACAGAGTTGGAACTGATCACCATATTTGAAGATCCGAGTCAGCGTTGTGCAGGGCACTGAGTAAATAAACATAGCTGTTTTTATAGCTCACAATAGCCTTTGAAATGTAGGTCAAATGGGTATCAGTGTCGACACACGTTACACATTGAACACGACATATTGGAGTGGTGGCTGACTTTATTGCATACACGACAGGCTCGACAAGGTAATCAAGGCAAATGTATGGACGAGCGCATTGGAGGTGTTGTGATGAGTTTTGCGTGATATCCGAATGAGGTCATTCGAACCTCACTCATCGTGGTAAACGATAGTGATGTGGACATACTGTCCGGACGTTGCTTCTATCAGCATTTGTAGCCAATCAAAAACGTGATTACACGCGCGGATGGAATACTGTCAAGTTGTCCAGGTCTAGACATGAGTCAGATAACGATAATTCGAGTGCAAGAGCCTTTGACTAGTAAAACATCATTATAATCACTGCTTTATCACGACTCATGGACAAGTTTAACAGGACAATATGGTATAGAAAACTCTGTTTCAAGGAACGTTGTTCACTTAACTCAGTGCTGAAATAAGCTCTAAATTGGCTTGGGTTGTTCTATTTACCTGCTAAAGGACCTCTGGTCCTTACTTAAACTGTCATTAGATTGAATAATTGCAAGTCCCCGAGTTCCACATTGAAATGCCTGATTTCAATGATGCGTTCATGGTTGTAAGAAACCATACCCAAACAGATTGGTTAATATGTTCCGGCGTCCATCTGATGGTTGATGATTTGGCCTAATTCAAGGAACAAAGTAACTACTGAGTAGGTATTACAATAAATTTCCTAGTAGAGCGTAAGCCAGATTGTAGCTTGTTAGAGCTGTGGATAGATTACTCACAAACAGATGTGTTTACCTCAGTGATCTTTCTTGAGAGCAGTGCGTAGTCAAGCTGGCTCTGATTCAACGTCACTATCATATAGTTTCAACCTGAAAGGGACTGGGCTCATAGCATGTTTTAAAACGTTCCTTACCTTATCGAAGATCCATAATATCAACCTATCTATACAGTATAAAAATAGTTCTTACTTCGGGAGCCTTACACATCACCCTCATTCGAGCATAGGCTTCTGAAATTGCAGTCTCTACGATTCTCGATGAAGCAATTTAAGTCCTAACTCCACACTATCTGGTGTAGAAGTTCGTGTTTTTCTCAAGCAGTTGTGGGTCCACAAATTCGTATGTTTGTGCCAGAGGAGAAAATATAGTTACTGATGCATTCTAACACGTATCTTGGCAGATAAATAAGCTGTTCTGGACTGTCTGGAACTATTTTTTAAAAAAATGGACGCGAGTGAAAAAAGGTAAAGTTGAATAAACTGGCCGGTTTTCAGCCACGTCGATATTGGAAAGCAAACCCCAGAAAAGCTATATTCTGACAGATAAACTGTGGTGAAGTTCTACTTGATTCACCACTTATCCAGACCCCAATACAGTAGAAGACCTAACAGGAGGCCAATCCAAACGCCGCGTTAAAGGCACTACATCAGGATTGGACGATTAGTCTCAATGTTACGTTTTCCGTTATTTGCTAATTTCTTTGTCATTTATTGCATCAATTAACGTGCGGTTTGTAGCTTTGCGTGTTCCAATACGACCAGCCAATGATAAACTGTGATTCCTTTAATATTGTTGTACATCCATAAATTCAACCCCTTGTCTTATGAATATGAGTTGTTTACTGCAACCAGTACGAGGTCTTCTCTGTATTACTTGCATGGGAGGTTTCAATCCCAATACGATTCCTAGGGCTATTCGAAGTCCCTAATTACGAGTACAACATAAACATATATTGTGGCACTTGGAAGTGTGTTAATTTAACTGCAGAAATAGATACCCATAGTACTGGTTGTCCCTCTTGTATATTAACTAAATAGTGTTAGAAAACTTTTAACCGACTATTCCGTGCACAGAACATTTGGTAGTTTGGTCTAACATATGAAGTTCCTAATTGTAAGAATGCCTTATCAACCAAGTAACCATCTTATTCTGCAGCATGGTTTCAGGGAATGACCCTTTAAGCGTCTATAGTTGCTTAGATGGGGAAAGTTTATTGGGAACTGAATTGGTGTATGGAAGATTACACATATAAGCACTAAGTGTCCATTAAGTTGTCCGCAACGCAATGTGGATTGAAATAACAATGCAAGCCCAGTAGGGTAGAGGACTTCTCAAACCACAACTCTTCTGATGGTTAGACTGTGTACGTTTACAGCGAGTGTCACATGTGTTAAGATATAGGCTTTCTGTTTTCATACGAAAGTCAAACTTCTGTAAAAGATACTCTATCTGTAACAGAAAATAGCATATGCGTTCGAAAGAATAAGTGATCGACCATTCTGTCTCTTCCATCCCAGATGAAATGAAAAACGAATTTTTTGAAGGTCTGTAAACACACAAACAATATGCATTCGCGTCGCACTCAGTACTTTCACAATGCCGGTCTATCTGAGTTAATTACAACGGAAAAACATCGATAAGACTGAAGACACGCATGTGTAACAAGGTATATCACGAGACGAAGTAATGCATAACGTATTGTATTTAAATGGAAATCGTGGTTAGGCCAAGTTCGTAAAAAAGATCAACCAATAGGGTTTGCTTATATCCGTACGTACACGAACCAAACTGCTGTTTGCTAATTTCTTCAGGTCGATGCATTAAATCAAGCCGACGGAAGTTCGATAGTTGAGCGTAGATGATCTGCATTTGTGACCGTTTTGTATGATACATTCTGGAGTTCTGCGTAGGCATGTATTGAGCTACTTCCATGTTATCAATATTCGTCTACTGTACTGACTGTCTGGTGCAGACCACTCGGGAGCAGCCGTCTTCTTTTGAACTATACCGATGGGCTATTCACTATGATCAGTCTATGTGTGTGTATGTGGTACACTGGTCACAGTTACCAAATAGCTCAACAATTGTCAGTATAAACAAATCAGGTAAAGAGCTTGGTGACTGCTGTCTCATTTTGTAAATTTAGAAACGTATATTGGTATGCTTAATCATCTGGCAGACAAAAGTACTGTCCGAAGAAGATCGCACTTATTTCTTTTTTAGGCTAATTGAAAATCCCCGTTGCATTCATGAAAAACAAAGTTTCAGCGAGCAGATTGTTTTCGATAAATTCTCCTCTTTGGCTGGTACAATTACATAAAATTGAGTGACAAGTTGTAATGTTATTGATCAATGATTACTGAAGGGGCAATGTAATTGGATGAAAGATTAACGGCCAGTTACGAGATTTACATCTGTATTCTGAACTGAATTCCGAACAGTTTAAATCCACTCTCGTAAATGCGTGTTACAAGTACCTAAGCTTTAGGACCTCACCGTTTGGATTACTCACAAAATCCTACTTACAGGCGCTGAATGTTTTAAAAAGTGACCGTTCTCTTATGATATCGAAACCTGATAAAGGAACAGGAATTGTTCTGCTAGATAGGGCCTATCACGTTGCCAAAATGTTAAACCCCTTGTCGGATAGAACGAAATTCCTCGCGGAAAAGACTGGTAAAGATAAGAGCATAGCAATCGAAAAGAGATGATCACATATGCTGCGCAAAACTAAACAAGCTGATTTGATTAGCACCTATGTATTTGATCGTATACCTCCGACAGGATCTCGTATTCCGCTGTTATACGGTCTGCCTAAGATACACAAGGATAGAACACCACTCAGACTGATACCTGACATGTGCAACTCCCCTTACCACGCGGCTCCACAGTAGCTAATAGAAATCCTGGAACCCCTGAAGAAAGAAATAATTGCATACGGTTTAAAAGATATTTTCGAATTCGTGGACTCATCGACAAACCTTAACGCAACCGGCAAGAAATATTGTCTCCTGATGTATCGTCGTTGTTTACTAACGTACCATTGACAGAAGCCATTAATTTTGTGTATGACTACACTGAGAATGACCAAATTAACATAGGACTGCCCGTAGAAGATCTTAAAGAATTATTATTGTTCTGCACAAGCAATATCCAGTTTCAATTTAACGGAGAGCTATACCGTCAGGTTGATGGCGTTGCTATAGGCTCTCCACCGGGACCAGTTCATACTGACATCTTCATGAGCATGCTTGAAAACAACAAGTTAGATGATGTGATTAGAGAAACAAGCTATTACCGAAGATATGTGGATGATATCTTTTGCGTAGTAAACAGTTTAGAAGACCCACAGAAACTACTAGACATTTTTAACAAGGCTCATAACAACATTGAATTCACTTTGGAAGAGGAAATAAACGGACGAATGTCCTTTCTTGACGTGGCACTGATACGCAGACCAGATGGTTCACTACAGAGGAGCATAATTAGGAAGAAAACATGGACTGGTCAATATCTGCACTTCCATAGCTACGTACCACTCAGTCTCAAACGCGGTCTGATACGTTGTCTGACGAGCAGAGCAGAGAGGATGTGTACAGGTGACATGATAGAGGATGAACTAATGAATTTACGGGAGATTCTCAGTACTAACGCCTACCTCGAAGAGTTCATCAACACTAACATGCAGGGTAGACTACCGCGATCCCCAGTGGATATTGCCGATAAGAAGAACGTCTACTTATCGTTGCCATTCAGGGGTGACTCACCGGCAGAGTTGATATCACGTCAAATCGCCAATGGTATCAACACGACTTATTATGTTGTTACATTTCACTCGAAACAGGCGGTTCCACTGAACTTGAAGGATAACGTGTCTAATAATGTTGCCTGTTTTTTGATCTATTCATTTGACTGTTCCTGTATGTTTAACATACATAGGTCGCACTACTAGGCGTTTATCTGAAAGAATCCGCTTGGCTTCAGTCTGAGACAACAAAACGCATCAGTTCATCCATTCTAGTCAACACACAGACACGAAGACAGCATTTCGTACCGTCTATCGGGTCCGGCCACCTTGTCGCGAAAGGTCGAATGCCACATCCTGTCGATAGCCGAAGCGGTCGCAATCCGACTACCTCACCCGGATCTGTGTATGCATAAACAAGTCGTTCAAACCCTGAGGCTCCCTTGGCCGAACACGGCCGCCCAACCCGTGAAACAATTTGTCCCCGCCCCACTGTTCCAGCCTGATTAACACTGACCAACTAGAATCAGCATCGTTTACGCTCCCAACCACAACGAACGAGTGTTAACCTTTTATCCAATTACATTGCCCCTTCAGTAATTCTTGATCAATAACATTGCAACTTGTCACTTAATTTTATTTAAAGTTGAACATCACCCACAATTGATCACAGCTGTCGCATTCCCATAGACTTTCCAGTCGGCTCCTTTCGAACAGCAGAAACACTAGACTCGAGTTTCGCTCTCATTAGAGCTCGTCAGTAGTGCATATCATCGCCACTGCAGCCGGGACTTGAACCACGGACATTCAGTTCATGAGGCAACCGTGTTAACCACTGCGCCATTGACCTCACGTTAGGCACGACCGAATTATCATATGTGAACGCTCGACCACTTTCGCTTGTGAATAATGATCAACTTGAAATTAACCAAATCCCCGGCTACTCACCAGTAATCTAAAAATATCGCCTAGCAGGTTTAATGAGATAGGAGATTTCGGCCTGTCTAGGAAGTCCTAATCGAGGGGTTATCGATTGCAGTTAACAGACAGTAACTGTGTCTCCATTCCGAGACGATCGGGCAACCTGATCATTACTCACAAGCGAAAGTGGTTGAGTGTTCACATATGATAATTCGGTCGTGCCTAACGTGAGGTCAATGGCGCAGTGGTAAACACGGTTGCCTCATGAACAGAATGTCCGTGGTTCAAGTCCCGGCTGCAGTGGCGATGATATGCACTACTGACGAGCTCTAATGAGAGCGAAACTCGAGTCTAGTGTTTCTGCTGTTCGAAAGGGGCCGACTGCAAAGTCTATGGGAATGCGACAGCTGTGATCAATTGTGGGTGATGTTCAACTTGAAATTGGCCAAATTCTCGACTACTCATCAGTAACTTAATTTTATATAATTGTACCAGCCAAAGAGGAGAATTTATCGGAAACAGTCTGTTCGCTGAAACACTGTTTTATTTCTAGCTGTTTATATACATCACGGTTGTTCATTTAATCTTTGAGTTGTGTCCACAGTATTCACCAAAAGAAATTTTAACATAAAAAGAATGGACAGTGCTCTTACTTCTCGTTTTGCCATCGCTATCTTTGCTTCTTGAGTTTCCAGCCCCTGAGAATGTGATATCGCGACGAGATACTTTATCCCATGGATTAGTATTTAGATGTGTGATACCTAGTGATTATCCCAAGTACTATACTTTCCTTCGAAAGTGATGACACTTTACGATGATAAAGTGTTGTCAGGGTATTCGATTTCAGTCAAAACAACTAACACCGATTGATCTTATTAAGTATTTCCAATGGTCTTGAACTCATCAGACATTTAAAGTCATCCTCAGTTTATCGTGTCATCCTCGTGGTATGTAAAAATGCTGGGAATCAATCAGAACTCAGTGTACAACGCTAAAACAAATATCCGGTTGATCAGAACATTGTCTTTTTGTCCATATAATTTGTAGAAGACAATCTGACCCATTGATTAAGTGAACAATATTTCCATCATCTCATTTGGAGGTATGAAAACCTCACTAATCCAGTATCTTAATCCGTATACTCGAAGCAGTACGACAGCACAATAAGTTGGCATTCAACTCGACCTGATAAGTGGTAACAGCCAATCGTTGAAGGTTTAACTAAATCCGTTCATCATAGTCATGACAACATGTGAGTGAGCGTGCGTATCAGGCCTGTCTCACGTAGTGGATTGTAACAAATTTACGCCAGTCTATGTGCTCAGATTCAAAGAGTTTTGACCAAGCACTAGAGTTCACTTTGCGATTAAAGGGGTGTGATTAATCTGTTCATTTGCAGTGAAGACCGTGTCAGTTGTAAAGACATTGGACTGGAACAAGTAATTGACACGACATCAACCAGTGATTTTGGGAAGGTCACAGTCAATCAGTGTTGACAAACTGAGCAAACTCGAATACCGGTGCAGTGGTCAATCTGAATGGCAGCCTGAAACAACGTCTGATTTTGTAATAATGAGCATTGTAATAGAATAATTTGATTACATGTATCATCCGTCAAAATGAACAAGCAACAAGTTGAGCCAAGCAAACCAATAACGGCATCAGGACCAATTTTATTTATTTAATCTACTGCTGCTGTTCGTCTAAAAAATAACTGACAGAAACCCAATAAAACCAAGTTTTGCATTGCGTTACACGTGTTGCTTTTTGCTTTCGTTTCTTAAAGTAACAAGTTTTCAACACCATTCATGTGGCAAATTTGGGAGGCCTCATGACTCACAGGGTCAATGGCTTGAAACGTTAGGTGAGGTGGCGGTTAACTGAGCTCAGTGGCGTGAGCGTTGTCGTTGTTTGGTCGAGTTGTCTGTGAAGTGAGTGCACTTAATGACGCGGGGCAGTGAAAGCCTTGAGGAAGATGTCTTGCTGATGACGCCTTACTTTCACTTACAGCTCGTTTGTTTGTTTGTAAGGTGTACGCGCCTTGATGTTGTATGTATTTTTAGTGATTAGATCCCCTCCCCTCTCCGTTTTTCTTCTCTCTTCCTAAACAGGGTTTATTTCTTCTTCTTCGTGGTTGTGTGGCAGTTAAACATCAGTGTGAACCACTGATGTATTGCTGTCTATGATGATGATGAGTGTAGGAAAGCCGCGACAGCAATTGTGTAAACACTTCCTCAAGTAGTCATGCAAAGCCGTAAGGCAGCAACCATTAAAATACACCATTACATCGTAAAACGGCTGTCCCTAATCTCAAAAAGTGCAGTATGCTCGACATGAATCACTCATTCAGTACACTATCACGTTATTGAAATCTAAATCTGCCGGTATTCATGGAGGTACTGTTTATCCGATATATCGTTCAAGTGTGTGTTTCTACAAAATGCTTAAACAACAGATGTTATGTTCAAGGAACTGCTAAGGTGTTGTCCAACACGGTTTTTGTATGGATCTCTCCAGTATCGTCATTTATAATTTTTCGTCACGAAGCTGCGGCCATATATAACTGGGCGTTTCCTGTGTACAATCAGTTGAGAATAAGCCCACTCATCTTGTTTTAGTTTAACGAAAATCTACGCAGGCTTCAGAGGACAACACCACCATACCTCACAAGTAACAACTAATGTGACATTCATCAGTTGTGACAACAATGAAGTTTGTTTCCAGTAATGAACTGTATTCATAACCAAAGCAAGAGGTTTAGGGTCCTCTCACGGGCACAATAACTTACTCGAACTATCAATCGACCGTTGAAATTACAAAACATTACTCATCAAACTATCAGTGCACCAGTAGGCGTGAACGAATTCAATGTTGGCGTCACTAACCCATCGAACATACCGTTTTTCTATTGACCAAGCAGGCCGTGTGCTACGTCCGTCAGTGTATCTCTTCGTGTAGTGTCTGCACTGAATAGTAACTGAACTAACACATTTCTAATACGCCATGAACCCTTAATCCTCCTTAACGTCTTTCTAACCGACATGACAAACTGCGATCTATTTGCTTCTGTGGCACTCAGTTTAATGTATTGCTAGTATTGTATTGTTGCACTGCGTAGTGAGGTGCCAATTGTTAACGATTATGTTCCACTTACAGGCTCCATCTGATTGCAAGTTGTGTACTCTTTTGTTAGTTGTCAACTATTTGTGTACAGAACTGGTTAGTTTGGAGTAAACCTTAAGTTTTCCCCTTCGTTTCGTCCTAAGAAAAAGGTCTATAGACGCCCATTAAAGCTGTGTATGACCGTGGATCTCTACATCACCTATACATTAAATCCTGGGTCTATCATTTTTTTTGTGTTTGTCGAAAATGCAACGGGTAGTAGGGGAAGGTGAACAGAAATAAACGTAAACGATGGCTTAAATTATTTTTCAGTTTTGATGCGGAACATACTAATGGCAAACACCTCCACGAAAATTTTGGAATGTTTTAGAGAAGAATCTGTGGGTGAATTCGTCAGAAACTTTGAACTATTTAGAAATACCATGATTTATGAGCTAAGTTTGAACGAACGAAACAAAATAATGATACAGTTTGCCAACCACTTAGAGCATGTGAGTAGAAAATATTTTGGCTGTTATAGTCAAAACATGGCGTAGAGGAGGGTTTTGTAAAGTAAAGTGTGTGTTAGGGACTTTAAACGGATGGCTAAAACATTAAGCATAAAACTTTTGTAAAATATGGTTGGTATGCTATGTCTACGAGAGATCAACAGAAAGTATACTCTGAAATATTTGAAGAATTCCAAAGTTAACATAAATACAGTAATTAAACTGTTAATTATATCCGTCGCCAGGCTAAAATCGTGACATCTATATCGCAATTTTAAAAGGGACTCATTAATGGACTAAACAGAAAATGTGTGAGTTAATGTAACTTCATCCTGTGCATAATGTTGACAAGATACGTTGGCCACATGGCCAGACGCTCACGTGAACAGGTCCATGAATGTCTCCCAACCTGTATGAGCAGTAGAATGTCAAATTCACTTGAAAGAGACATATTATACCACCTGATAGATTCTAATCACCGTAGCATTTTAACAAAAGAGGTTTGCACAACCTACTGAATTACGATCTTCCAATCAAGGTCATTGAGGCATAGAATTCTGACCACAGTTGAAACCGTTGGAATTAACCTCTATACTTCAACCCTATGTGCCCCAGAATTTTCGTTCAATCCCCGGATCTGCCTTGGTCAACGTTCAATCTCTAAACCTGTCTGGAATTATTACTCCACAGACGTCCAGATCACAGCTTGATATTGATTTGGCTGATCAAATCAAACTACCTGTTCTGCGTCTGCCCTCTTATTGAGTCTATTATAGAATTGTGATGTAAATGTACTGTAGTTATCTTGATGATGGTTAACGGAAAACGAGCTTAAACTGTGTTTTCACTACTGTGGAATTTTTGCACGAATTATACACGAGATCTGTTGAGATTGCACCCAGTACACAGAATAGAATTTATGTCAGATAATTTGTTGAGTTTATCCTTAAATGACAACCTTTATACCATTCTAGTAGTTCCGTGTTTCTTTTGTAAAGAATTGTCGTATGGTCGTTGCTCGTATAATTCTGGAGCACACCAGCGTACGTTCGTTCTACCATGCAGTGACTGTAGGAATAGTTCACTCAGTAGTTCATTCGTGCTGTATGAGTAAAACCTGTACACTCACCAACATCATTAGAGAGCAGACAGTCACAACTGATCACCTTTGAAGCGATTGTGGGGCTCAGTAACAATGGGACACCTAATAACAGTCAAATATGGTTGGTCGTAAACGACTGACAAATCAGGAGAAGGCAAAACAATGAAGGGCAAAAACATTAACACACCAATGGGAAGCGAAGGATGTTCGCTAGTCTGGACCACCCAGCTAGTTCTTGAGCATTAGAAAAGAAGCTCGGTCCTAATGAGGGGCTTAATCGGAAATCTATTGCATTTTGTAAAATAAAATTAAGAAGGAGTTTGTAGGTGGATGAAATGCGACGAAATTTCATCCAGTCCATATGACATTGAAATCGTTGTGATATATAACCCTTGGCCAGTTTATAATACCATAAATCCATGTTATAATCGTCTAGGTGTAATATCGATTGACAGTTGAGTATTCGAAATAATTCATTATAATCATATTACCAGCAAGATACATCCCCACCACTTCTATCCAGCTTTTGGGCAAACGGATCGATTATCGAGCAGGGGGTTTGGTAATCGAATTGAACTGAAGCAACTATTTGGAAATTGGGACACTCTTGTGATAGCACTTTTCCAGTACTTTGATAACACCTGAAGGGCAAGGAAGTGATGTGTACTTATTAAGCGCTTTTTGAGAACACGAGTGATACGTTTCTCAGGCCCTCCGCCATTGCAGTCTATTTGTACACCTGTACAAAATCTCCATTTGTGACAAATCCACAAAGCTAGTAAATTCCTCAATCGGAAGTATGAATCTCTCTTTATACCTGATACCTTCGTCTCAATTAAGGGTGTTTATATTTTAGCGCAGAAGCTGCCAAGTTTAGAATGAAACAAATTTGGGCAATGAATTTCAAGCCTAATAAAATGAAATCTTCATCAGCCGCCAGCATACAAATGGTTGATGAGTTCCCCTATCATTACCGAAGTCCTCTGTATTGAACAACAGTCTGTGGTCTTGATGATCAAGGGCGCCTGTGTTATTAGTTTGTCGGCTGCATCAGTTGGTGACAATGCTTCATTTAACATGCCTGTCCCATTATTTTTCGCGCACTTTTAATTTGAAGATTAGAGAATCTATCAATTCTAACATACAATGCTTTTATTGACCAGGTGGTTTCGAAGCGAATGCTGACGTAACCTCACTGTTTTTCACAGTGACTCGAGATATCTACTTCCAACATGATATCGCTATCATTGGTTTGAGGACGTTCTAAAATTTCATTCAATCTTGTGATTAGTTAACATATAGTTCAGTTTGTAATAGTTTCCAGGACACATGTTTGGTGCACGACGGTCATTGTCTGCTCTGAGAGCAAAGCTGATTATGAAATCGAGTGAAGGAAAATTATTCGAAAATTCAGGCCGAGACCAAAGCTACAGAGAATACCAATATGGTTAAATAACTCACAGTAACGCATAAGAAAGAATCAAGCAGAGTCGATAAAATTGGTCAAAACATTTCTGAAACTAAACATGTATTTGTTAAGGACATGATGACATAGAGAGAATGTGGTGCTAGACAACTTTAACATTTGATGGCTAAGAAGATGAATTCTAAATAACTGTTTTGGGTTAGTATGAGCAAGTATTTGGAATGATATAAGGTAAGCGGGAATTCTCCGATGAATGCCGGCTACTTTGTCAGTCGAGGGAGCTCCAAATGCAAACAAATTGCCCACGGTGGCGATTTGAAAGAAACCCGTTTGTTATAGCTTCGCCGTTCGAAACGTACGTAAGAAATTTAGTTTGCATGAGGTTATCATTGCTTGATGCATTGATCACAATTCGCTGGCAAACACGCCATTGCTACTATTGACATGAGCATCATAAACATCTTCGAAAATAAACAATGGTTCATGTTATAAGGCACGCTGCAGTGCTCGTTTGCAAAACTTAGCCCGTCCTATTCGGGAAAGAAGTCGTTGCTCGAGATGAAGTCGTTTCAAGACAGGCCGTCAAACTTCTTGTATTAACAGGATCTGAATAGAACTCACTTTACGAGATCCTAGGTATTCACACACAGACACAAATATATACACACAGACACTCGCCATAAAACACAAAAATGTGTTTGTGGTCTAGTTACACAAACAGACAGAGTAACGTACAAACAATTAGTACATCATACTGGCTAGCCCATACGTGTTGATTGAACAAAATGACACTCCTTTGAGCTTTCTGTTGGCCATGTTAGTTTATAGACAGGTATGAATGTTGTCACTTCAAACAGTTGCGCATTAAGAATTAGACAAAATGGCGAATTAAAAACTATACAGAATTTTCTCTCATCAAGTTTGAGGACTCGTAACAATTGGCGAAATAAGTCATGTGACCAGTTAACTTGGGGGTTTTGTATAAGAAAACAGGGCCTACCACCAAGATCAGTAAATGTCATAAGGGACGAATCGTGACCCACCGAAAAGGGTTAAGGTGTTAGTTAGTGCGCTAGTGTATGTGTGTGTGTCATGAATCACGTGTCCATGATGTCCAGTGGGATAATTATGCTTGAAATGAGCAGCCGGGGGGTTTGGACAGTTTCTACAATTTGGTTCCGTGCCAGTACGTTATGATTGCAGAGTTTCAAGACAATGGTTTATATAAAACCAGGTAATGTATTTCGTAGAGTTTGTGGTTTAGGAATAAACGAGCGACTCACTACAAACTGTTTCAAGCATACCTCTTTTCTCCCAAATCATCATAACAGGAGATCATCTGAAACGATTAGTGTCGTCACTGATTCGCAAATAAAGGTACCGCAAAGTCCACCGAAATCACAAGACTCGTGTGATTTGTCTCATCCATATTTATCAAGCCTAGCATGAACTAGCTTAGCCTTATTCATGCTGCTTTCCATTACGTAATGAATTGCATGCAACATGTGATTGATCGAGCTTTTCACAAGCTTGCGCAGAACAATCATTCTCGACGTTGTACACGTTTGTGACATTCACCCGAAGTGCACATGATGTTTCCGGCAGTATTTTTTCTTAAAATGGTACGGTTTTTATATAGTGAACCGTACGTGCGCAAAAACACTAACAAACCTATCGTTCCTTACAGTCGTTCTGTTTAGACCTAATCGAATGTCTGATGGCATGTCGGCGTACGGAAATTAGTTACGTTGGTCTTGGTGATTCACTAGTCCAATCAGCGAAGAGCTGAAACCAGAAACCCCTTACTGGAACATATATATCTTGAGGCAGTGCATCCGTCCTGTTACCTCACGAGCAAGTGGATGTATTGCCATACGAACACCCTCAGACACAGAAGAAACTGAGAACTGCAGCCCCTAGAGTAGGATGCCTCTCATATTTGACTCTACTGCAAACTTCTATACAAAAGGTTGATAACTGCAAATGAATTGAGATATTTTTCTCAAATCAGGTACACCGGTGTTGTTCGCAGCAGATTCTGGAGATTATGAAACCATGGATACCCATGCGCTTAACAAGCTTACGCTCCGAAACTAATGACATTGATTAATTGCTAATACTATTAGCAGAAACAGGTTAAACTGTGCTGGGATACCTTTACAACAAAAGCCATGGCACCAGGAAACAAATCGTGGACAATTTTCGATGTTTACTGTTTACTCAACCTATTTTGTAACTTTTTCAAGTTGATATAACTCACAAACTGTCATTTGCTTTTTTGATGTGGTCTGTAACGTTGAACAGTAAAACTGTAAAATATGTAATTTATTACGATATCCAGTTTTGTGCATATATATTTAAGTTATATCTGTCCGTTGAGATATGCACGGTTTAACTATTTCGATTTCAATTCCATCCCGATTTGAAGATGGGGTATTGTCACGTTGTATTTCGGAAACGGAAAAAGATTGTCATACAGTCCACGCTGTTGTGGGTTTTCGATTTAGATTATTCAACATGTGTTGCGATATTCACCCACTACATTTAGATTTTTATTCAATGAACCATTTGTTGTCATTGTCTGTACATACTTACATCTCCATTCAACATGCTGTCAACTGCTTCTATGACCTGTTGTTGTTGTCATCTGGTTCGTTGGTTTGTTTTCAATGAGGGCTTGTGAAAACATTTCCCACACAGAGCAGTTTGCACGTCTCTGTACGGCATCTAATCACACAAAACATATCACTGCCATCCCCCAAACCAAACGTGATCGAGTGTGGTGGTTAATGTCTAAAAATTTCATCGTCCCGTTTTTCACGGGTTCGATTATCCAAAATCTTTGGTGTGCATCTGCCATCCTCGTTTAACCACACCGAACCGAAGGTAAATAACAAACGGTATGTTGATACCTAGCTTGGTGGTTTGATTTTATTTTTAAGTACTATCTTGTTGTTTTAGTTTGGACAACGTAAACATTCTGTAGAGAGATATCTACCGGAGGTTTGACACAAACGATTAACTTGAATCGAAGTGTCCTTGCATGATTCATACCTCTGAATGTGAGCAGTGTACTCATGTCACTCGCCTCACCTATTGACAACATGATACCGGTTGGGCTGTGATTCAGTATGCAGCTTCACGTTATTAAGAAAGCAAATTTGTACAGGGATAGGTCAATTGTTCATCGTAGTGAGGTGCTCGCTAGGTTGGAAATAGAAACCTATTCTGTTTCCAAAGAAGATAATTCAGGACGTATGACCTTCTGTGCTTCAGTGGCCTCTTTGTTGTTGTCGGCGCTCAAGAAAAATAACGATCAGAAGAAAGAATAATATTTCGAGATAGGGTTTCATAAATACAGTTTCGAATGGGAAAATTATAAAGCCTAACCTTGAGGGGTAGTTAACATGATGAGAGAATAGAACTAAAAATCGAAATAATTTTTGGGTCACCACCTGCAGTTGTAAAGTATTTGATTGCTACCAGTGTTTCAGTAATAGTCTTATTGTGTTCATTTCCGCCTTGCACTCACATCCATAACGCTGATCTGAAATGGGGCGGATGTCAGATAGCCAACAGATGTTTTCCAAATGATGAACTAGACTCGCACAGTTGCGGGTGGATTGTTAGAAGCAGTGACACCTGCTTGAGTACAAAGATTGAACAGAACACTTCCGGCTTATCATACAATCGGATTAGAATTGTATTTGGCAGAAAAATCAATACTGTTTTACAGGAAGGCAATGTTTTAAACCAATGTCAGCCATTACCCTCCAGTTGCCACAAAATGATATATATATATATATATATATTTGTTTGGTAACAGATCCTAGTGTGGATTTGAAACGTCACTATAAGTCGTTCACTACTCAGTGTTTGCCCCTTCTTAATACTTCAAATATATATATATATATATATGTATATATATATCCGTGTAACCTTTCTACGTTCATAGTTAGTGATTTATTGATTGTTAACCGACGAACGTCCGTTCAACCAGCCTGTAACACGATCAGCTGACTTGCTTCTTACGTAGTGCTGTTGGCCTATTTTGTGACAGCTGCCTAATGTAATGACACGCGGTAGTCATTGACGATTTATGGATGTTTACATTGAACTTAATGTAACTTGATGAACACAAGTTGTTATCTGTACCTGCAGTTTGACAAAATGGTACAGTTTATCAGCACACGAAACCTGAGGTGTACACAGAGGTACCCCTTTATCCGGCTTTCCAAAATTCACCTGGTTCTACTAATCGAAACTGACCACAGCTTTAAGTCAATTGGAAAACACAAGTCGGAGTTCTTAGTTTAAATATGTAGTGCACAAATGGGCATGTGTTCGACTCTCATCCACTAGCTGTTTGGAACACCTTTTCTGAAGAATAATCAAACTGTGGTCCCAACAAGCATTGAACCAACAGAATGCGGTAGGAGTTAAAAACAAACCATATACTTCCGGCAATTTTTGAAAATATCATAAATATTTAGATCTAGTCTGGTCTGGAACGAACAACAGCAACCAAGACAGAAAAGAAAATGCGCGAGCTGGACCCATATCTACTTGGTAGCACTCAAAATTGTCCCAAGCGGAAGATGCTTGAAATAACCGAACACGTTAAACAACAGTCGAGAGAGTGCTAGATCTTAAAGAGCTGGTTAATAGATTAGTCGTTAGGAGAAGGCAAGCACGCGTTGCATTTAGTTAGTTACTCGGGTGAGGAAAGTGGTACTGAATTCACACCGGGCATCCTGTAGGATGCACACTGAAAAGCGTGCTTCCAGAATCAACAAATGGAAAGGCACTGTTGCAGTGGGGACCATTTGGGAAGCCACACTACCGTTTAGAGGACCACGAATGTTTCCTCAGTGATTATTACAATTGAGGCCAAATACACCAATTCGGTGTACTTCTGCAGTGTCCGTAGTACTGATAGCATTGTTTATATCCTTGCAACGGCAGAATTAGTTGAACATACTTATGAGACAATAAACAATTTATCTCTTAGCTGAAAAATTTCTATCGGGGAATTATGATAAACCCTGAATGATAGTCGTTCAGATTAAGTGAATTTGCCAACATCATGCAAACGACTTCCAAAATTTGAGTCATATATGTGGAGATGGTTTGCATAGAGGAACATTTGCAATAGATTACAGAGAATCCCTTAAAAGCTAGCTAGTTTCCTATCCACGTGAGGTTTTGCCAACCTCTGGATTCCAATTTATGACTACAATACGTCTAACTGTCTATCTAATGTCCTGGCAAAACGATGGCTTCTGCAAATGCATTTGAACCACAATTATAATACTAGCCCCAGTTCTGGTTAGATAACGTCACTGAAAAGGATGGTGATGTAATAGAGATACTTGTTAATTTACATAAAATTTAATGTGACTCCAGATTACGTAAATAAGGAAAATGCACACTCAAATGTGAACTGCAGTGCAGTGTGCATTTTGTATGAACTGCAGAGGGTTTAGTGAATTACAGCCAAACTGAATGAATATTTGTTTACACGTAGTTGTCTTAAAGTGTCATGTTTTGCTACCCTGTTTAGAATCCAGCTAGCCGATCTTATGTTACAGAGGTGACCAAAGCGGCAAACAATTCTTGGTTTCTAATGGGGCTTACTGTTGATTACCCGCTGAGATGGTATGACAAATGTTCGAACCCCTACAGAATCCAATAAGTGGCACCCAGTAATACACACTAAGTCAGATTAATGAAGGTTTGACAGATAAATCGTTGTATTCTTTCAAAACATATGTGGCCAAATCGCCTGCTATTCATGTCGTGTATAAAGAAAAGTACTGAGCCCCAAAACTCAGTTCCCTATTTTTGAATGAAACTCATCCTTGATAGGCCAGTTGTCACAGGTATTCTTGTTGTTAATTGGTTTTTATGTTTCCCTCAGTTGTGTCTTTTATGGCAAAGTGGCGCCATAAAACGCATCTGGTCTAATGGATTCTAATGGGTCCTACTTAGTTAAAGCAATTATGCGGCTAACTGAGTGGTTCGCTTTCATTGAAGTTCGACCACCGCATTTTCCTCATTCCCATCCTACCGGTATAATATATATGTATATTCGTGCTTATTGTTGTCTTGGTACTGAAGAGGCAATACTGCGTGCCATCATTTCCCATTGTCCGACTTCTTACTGTTTTATTCAAACCCATGATTGGAACCAACTGTTTCAAATTCTCAAGAACTTTCATCGTGTAAAGTGCCATATGACAAGTACACTTCATTCAATGCGACTGCCTTATAAAATGTTATCATTTCTGTCATAAACTCACACTTCTCCTTGACGAGTTTGTTCTGGTTAGTAGATGGATTCGGGTCTATATGCTTGATCACCGAATCACTGCACGTCAGTTACGTTAAAGTCAAGTTGGATAATTAATCTATTGTTTAACGGCTGACAAGGGATATACGGTTTTGGTTGCAACAGATTAAACACCACTCAAGTGTTCTTCCATTTTTCATGCATACTTAAACTATTGGTTAGTGTGCTGCAGAAACGGTCTGTAAACTGTAGTTGGATCTTTTTACAGTTTATTGACAGTGCACCGCCGTGTAAACCCTGAAGGCTGAAACAAGACAAGGACGACTTTGAAACAGACGAGCTGAACACTACTATGGTAGCACCTTACTAGGTACAGTCGATTCACCAAACGCCACTGTGAGATCAACGATATATTGATTAACACGTTCACCTTATGAGCACCACAACATTCGGAGTGAATCCTTCGACATGATCAGGGCTGCAATCTGTTCCAAAACTACTCAGCACTCTGTTTTATGGTCAAAATTTGGACAGTTCAACTGGTGACACATCGAAACCAACATGTTCACCAAGTTTTGAGTTCTCTTGGAATCCTTGTAGGTTCTATTTCTTTTTGGAGATGAAAGTGTCTTTTGGAAATACGATTATTCTTCGGGTTTATTTTGAAACCGACCGCGTCAAAAGCGACTAGGTTCATGCAGGTTGCTATGACGGAATAGGAGCGAACAGTTAATAGTTTTCATGTACTTGCTTACTCAGTAAAAATTAGCAAATTGATGAGTATTAGGAAAGTTTGGTTTTTATATAGATTGAACATCACACAACTGATCGCTGCTGTCGCATTCCCATAGACTTCCCAGTCGGCCCATTTCGAAAAGAAGCACTAGACTCGAGTTTCGTTCCCATTTGAGCTCGTCAGTACTGCATATTCTCGCCACTGCCGGGATTAGAACTCCGACCACTCTGTTCATGAGGCAACCGTGATTACCACTGCGCCATTGACCTCACATCAGGCACGACCAAACTATCATGTGAACACTGAACCACTTTCGCTTGTGAGTAACGATCAGGTTCCTCGATCGTCTGGATGGGGACACAGTTACTATCCGTTAACTTCAATCGAGGACTTCTCGATTAGGACTTCTGTTCAAGTTGAACTCACAGATGTCATTGACTTGTTGAGCGGTCTTTGACTACTGATGAGTAGTGGGGGATTTTGATTTTCATATAGGTTGAACATCATTCACAATGCGACAACTGAGATCACTTGCGAGTGGTGTTCAATTCATATGAATTTAATAAACGTCAGGTCGCTGGAGGTATCAGTAGAACTGTGACAAAGGTAAAACTCGCGCGAGAATACTCCAACAAACTAGGCATCACATACCATTCAACTGGATGTATCAGATGAAAACTTGACTGCTCTTCTATAATTCTTAAAGTCTGTAGTTTTTTGTATGATCCGCCGATAGTTTTAATGGAATTTTGACAAATTTGCCTAGATAGCTCCTGTTTTTGCATCTGCAAATGATAGTTGATGCGTTTCTGCGCACGAATTGTTTTGTCAAAAAATATTCGTGGACATCACTCACAATTGATCACAGCCATCCCAATCCCATAGATTTATGGTGAGTTCCGTTGGATGAAAAAACTGTCGTCGAGCTTTGCTCTCATTAGAGCTCGTCAGTAGTGAATATCTATCTCATACCGCGACTGGAAATCTGGTCAGACTTTTACGCTACAACCATGTTGACCATAGTGCCATTAATCTCATGCTAGACTCGAGTGAACTGCATTCAGGAGCTCAACCAATTTCGCCTGTGAGTAATGCTCAGATTGCACGATCGCCTCTAGAGAAGACAGTAACTAGGCTATTAATTAAGAGTTTAAAAAAATGCGATCGGTGTGATCATCTGTGAGTGACTTTCCATCTATGTCAACAACAACTTGCCGCGGTACTACTGGCCGTTAGTAAAAAAAAATGATTATCCTACATTTGGAAGAGACTCGATTGCGAAAAATTTAGACTTTGGCTGGATTCGAACCAGCGACAGGAACATGTCCAAACGCAATAAATGCTCTAGCAGATGAGCTACGAAGCCAAGTTAAAAGCTCGGAAATTCCACCTTTGGATCTAACTACCGTGTCATATGGAGTCCACCAAATGATCCAGTCGAGTGACTGCCCAAGCAGGATTTCTCGATCAGTTCACGCTGGAATCCACAAACGCCACCGATGAGTATTAAGACTGAATTACTGATAAGTATTCGGGGCATGTTGTTTCTGTCGCTAGTTTGATTCTAGCCGAAGTCTAGATTCTTCGCAGTTGCTTCTGTTCCAAATTATCAAACCTGTCAAACTACTTATTAGCATCCCATATTTGTGAAGTCACCATTATTTTAACGTAACTGCTCGAATTGATAAGGTTGTTATCCCCATTTCGTCTTAATATGCCAATACAAATATCACTTTCGTCAATAATCCAATTTCTGTTTCACTCAGTGTTTTGTGCCTGCTGGATGGTTTCCTACGCTTAATCTTTCGAATGATAAGATCCACTGCAGAGATAGGCGCACCAGAATACTAGTCCTCTTGGAAGTTCAGCAACGTCCAGGCCATTGCATCAGTTCGATTGCTTATTGTCCATTGTTTTGTTCACTGGGCCGTGGTTATTCAATAGTGACCTTGTTGGAACACTAAAAGATCGTTGATGCGTGAACTCATCTCGGACGATAGTTGAGTAATCATATCTGAGTACTCGATTTTCTCTGCATGACACTACTTTTGGCTTCTTCCATAAAATAAAAGCTCCTCAGATTATCAAACCGTCGCCCACATATGATTGCCTGTTGGATGTATTGAGGAGTTTTCGTGTCAATCATGCCAGTGATAGAACAAAATGTCGGGATTATTTAAACAAGAATTCTTGTCTTCCTAGTAGACCTTGCTGTGCTCAACAGCGGACTATCATTACGCTCGAAATCCGCCGATCGCCTTCCTCTGGGCCTCCATAAAAGACAAAAACAGTTACTGCAGTTTGTCAATTTTCGGAACCAGTTGACTTGCAGGTGCTACTTACAAGATGGTCAGAACTTTACTGACGCAAGGTGACTATCGCCGCAACCTGGACTCAACTCAACATTTGTTGCGTGACAGCCCTTTTGCAGACATTTCTTACTGGAACCCTGTTCTCACTTGAAGTTGCCGCGTTTCTGATTACTCCACATCTACCAAACACTTTGGTGACCCTATAAATGTGGGGTACGCACAAGTAAAATCCCACTTTTCTCCACTGTTCAGTTGCTTGGCGAACATGCTATTTAGAGTGCTACCTTTCATCACCAGATAAAATAACATTACTGGAGTGTAAGAGTATGATCAGTTAGTTCATTCTCGTACGTTCAAATTCTTGCGCACTGATGATATCAATCCGTTTGGTGATTAATAGTCTGCAACTTAACTTCGGAACTCGGCGCACAACCAAATGCCAAAACCATCAACCCGAGCTATCAAGTGTGTCCCCAATCCCAACAATCACAAACCACATGTCTGTTGCAGGTTTAGTGTTTTTCTAAAGTAAATCGTCGAGCTTCCGTAGGCATTTCTGTTATCGGTACTGTTGGATAAATGTCGTTCGTAACCTTAACCAGCAACTGTCGGTTTGTTTGCATATTATTGGCCTTTGGACGAAGGTTAGAACAAAACCGGTCCCAGAAAACAACATGATCTGAATAATGGTGATTGCCCAAAAGTGAACAACTGCTTATGGTAACTCTGAATTGTTTATGAGTGATCCTCACACGGAATCCATCCAGGAATTAGTTGAACAAAACGATCTGTGTCCGCTCTGTTGTAAATATTTGTGTTTGAAATTGGTGTTCGATTAAAGAAGAGTGTGGGATGTGAATCTCCCACCAACGGACGATGTGTGTTCGAATAACAAGTAAACTACGCAGCAGAAATTACTGCTTAAAAAAGACACCAAGTTAATAACATCCACGTCATCTGCAAGTACATTTGTATCTGAGTACTACTGTAACGTGCGGTCAAAACTAGCAAGCGCGCACAGGTTAAATTTGAATTGCCTAACGGGGCGTGTTGATGTGTTGTCGACACCGTTTTAGTTTTTGTTTGTGTAAGTCGTGTGCTTGGCTTACTGCGCCTTTGGCTCAAGCTTGTTTTTTGTTGTTTCCTTATACACGACTGTTGTTGGAACCTCTGCTTCGGAAGAACGCTGTCTCCCGGTGTCTTCACGTTGCCCCACAGTTGGTGCGCAGGAGTAACAGACAACCAGAGTAAAGACGACCGGCTTTCATGTTATACTATTTAAACTTTTAGAGATGAAACGATGCAGAACAAAGAACATTCAAACCAACATTGAAATCAAACATAGAGTTCAAACTCATGCAACATCACCTGTTAATTAGTTTATTCGAAGTCAATAACTGTATGTAAAACATTTTTGAAACGACTTTCACAAACTGTTCAGTAACACTGATGCCAGTGATATTCAAAAAAATATCCCGTTTGTGCCAGATTTGTTGATTCTGTTAGGAGCTTCGTACAGTTATCAGTATCATCAGTATCATGCAATATACGCATTTTGGATTGAAGTGAATTTAAATCCTGTTTATTTTTTAGGAATCATGTTGTATTTTGCACTCATATTAAACTAACTTTACCATTCTTTTTGTCAGTTTTCGTATGTACCAACATACTGTTTGACCAGTTATGTCAACTTTTGTGTTATGGTGACCATCAGATAATCAATGTACTCTAGGTTGACGATTTTGACGAAAAAAACAAAAACTTGTCATACAAAGTGCGCAGATGTTAAAGCTTATTTAGTGTTTCAAAACTGAGAAAAAAATTCCCAGTCGCATCTAGATGACAGGCATTAGTTAGAAAGAATACCGGTTTTTATTCCGCTGGATGTTGGTGGAACCGACAAAAAAAATTGTATTAGAGCCGTTCTAACCAGTCACAGTAAGCCATCATTTACAAACCACCGCAGGATGTATTATCTCGTAGACTGTCAGTGAGCTTTGTTCAAGTCTGTCATAGTTCTTTTGAAGTTCTCCGGGATTGTCTGAATGCGTTTTTTGCTGTCCATAGTGGTTTTGGTTATGAACTATTTTCTGACAAACCGTTAGTGCATGATGGCCAACCAAAACATGCTTTTTTAGTGCATGACTTCTTTTTAATGTCAGTTCTTTTCTTCTGATACACAGAGTACTATCGTTAAGTTTTGGGTCATCACAACACAAATGCTAGAAGCTTACCATCTAAGGATCATCCTACACTCTTTGTAAGTTGACCACCAAAGTAAAAGTGGCCATTCTTTCATTCTGGAAACGAACTTATATCTGCCATATTTTACCTGCTATTGATTTCTTTCTTCCTTACAACTAACTTATTACAACAGCCTAAAATAATCAACTTTTTTTTAATAACAAAGGTGGTACTTACAATTGTACTGATTGTGCTATTATAAACCTCCAAACAATTTTCAAGGTGTATTGCCAATAATGTAATTCTTCAATGTCGTAAACTGCATAACATTGTGTCAACTGTTATAATACCATGTTATCCGACCAAACGTAACTGATCCATTGGATAACTGACAAGTGCGTACAGTGCACCGGTTTCAAAACCGTTATGACCCCATAATTCTGGTGAATCCCGAGAGGCTGCTTTGTTGAATTTTCTACCATAGCCTTACGAAACTAAAATGTCAACACCGGAAAGAAGTGCGTTTTTCAATTTTAGGTAGTCTAAATAATTCCAACCCGTATCTAATCACATCAAGAAAGGCCGATGTTTTGTCTGACTTGTTTAGTACAATCGCCTTCAGTAAATCATGCAGCAGTAAATGAATGTACGTGCTCAGGATGTGTTTATTTCTAGGAAGTCATCACTCAAGTATATGGAGATAGTTTTATGTCACAATGTGCGGTGGCTCCTCCAAGTAAATAAGATTGCCATAAAGGTTAGTAAACTCACTGTTTGTGACACGTTTAAAATTATTTTCTAATCCTCATCACCTCATTTCAAGATTTATCAACTCATGTATTTTTTCCATTTGCTATTATGTTTTCTTACGGATTCCATGAAACTTTTGAAGAAATACCCCGTAACCACAAACGGATCCTTAAAGTTTATGGCCTGATTTGGCGGTATCCCGTGTACATATTTTTTAGGGTTGATGGTGAATCGTACCTGAATGTAGCGAGTAATGACCTGACAACATTCGCCTTGACGACAATCAACGTGTTTTCTCTGAACTGGTCCACTCATCATCCAACACGATCTACGTACCGAAGCGGGCGACTCATCATCGATCCTTTATCTAAAGAGTATTTCATTTAATCCAGAGCCGAGTTCTCTTGAGCTCAGTGTGTGACTAAATGTATTACATGATGAATCCTTGTGTTATTCTGATTGTGGAACACACCTCGTTATCTTATAGTCTCGTTTTTATTACAACCATTTCAGATCTTAATTTACGGAGAGTTTTCGTCGATCAAAGAATACAAAGCGAGTGTTTACTTGGATTTAATCTCGCACAACCAATATCTTGATTCATGTGTCTCTTGATTCCACTTCCGCAACAGTCACCTATTTTCAAAATCGTGGTGTCAGATGGTTGCATGCCATTCCTTGATTAACTGTCTGCTTCCTGTGTGACTTTACTCCGTCATCTTTTTAAATCTGTGCGTTTTTTCAAATCCCTGTCTATCCATTTGTTCGATAATACAATAGCGAAATAGGAGATAAAAATCACAAATAAATTCAATATCATGAATCACGTCAGTGAACGAAAGATTTATGGTCTATTTATTAAATTTATTGCTTCGTTTTGTGAACGCTGATGTGTTTAAACTTTACGCCAGCCAAAGATTTACGCGACATGAGAAATTCGACCCACTAGCTTACGTAAGTTTCATTATTTTTGGTCGAAAAGTTGTGAACAAAATATGGTTTTAAAGTTTTATCGTTGGATTAGAAAATTTTCTTGGTTTTTACATCTTCGTTTTCTAACTTCACTGTAAATCATTCATTCATTGTTATTTTGACTATTTAAATTAGGAAGAATTTAATGTCGGTCGAAAAAATCTCAACAAAATCGCAGATATAAAAATGTTAATTTTATATGTGAAAATAGAGCGTAAATTAGGTGTAGTACAACAGTAGTACGGACAAAAATGTATATGCGTCCAGAAACGTTTTGTTCAGACTTTGGATCTGCCTTGGTCATCCCCCCGCCCTGTTAGTCTGCCAAGAACCATGGTTCAAGTGGGTACTTGTTTCAGTGTGAGATTGAATTGACTGACCCCATTAACCACCCATTCCCTGTTCACCCCCTTCATGATTCTCCTCTAAAATGTGTGATATAAATGTGACACATTTAGTCTAGTGATGAATAACTGAAAACAAGCTTGTTCGCTATACAGTATTTTTCATGACTACGCTTGGAATTTTTATGCGAAAAATGTTTATGTAGACCAGAGTACAATTTGACATACTGCTCGCTAGTAGCGTGAAGCCTAAACTCTACGAATGTACCTGAGTGGTGCACAAATTATTCGGTGGTAGTAGTATTCGATAGTTAGGATTATCCAATGGTATTTGATGACAGATTATTTGGAGACTGTTAAACTATGGCAGTTCAATAACCTAACGGTCAATAGGAATGTAAACTTGGACACTGGGCCAAACATCGCGTATGTGAACCAAGTTGCCTCGTTTTTGATAACTAGTGTTGGAATCCTGGACCTAGATTGATAGGTCCATCCACCTGAGTGTTCAGTAAACGCGGTTCGAGTTGTCTCATTGATGATCCAGCCACTAGAGGGCACATCTTCGAAGACCCTGTTTTACAAACAAGTGCCACCACACGTTACACTGCAAATGTTAAATTCTTCGAACGAGAAATCTAATACTTTACACCATCTAGTGTTGATCTAATACACTCAAGTACACACTCTAGACAGCACGTTGAGCATTCAGAGAGGACACAGAAGTTTGATCTCTTATAACTGAAGACTGATGGTATGACAACTTTGACATAGATGACAAATTCATTCCGTACTTCGCAGCTTTACTCATATCTTAAACATGCACTGCAACAACGTAAAGACCGTGCACAAATCTGTACAAAACGTGAAAAGCAATCAATGCTAATCGACTGGAACACAACAGATTGATCACATGTTTAGTCAAGGTCGAGCATAAGATGGTGGCGCGTGCACACACGTGATCATACGCGCTTGATCATTTACAGTTGGTGACAAAATCGTGATGCAGACACTTGCAAGACTCCGCAAATGGACAGTGTCAGTGAGGGTTTCGCCACTTGATCGTATAATGACGCCAATCCCGGTTTAAGGAATGTTGACTAGTGATACTGTAATACTCGGAATTAGGGACTTCGAATCGCCCTAGAAATCGTACTCGGACTGAAACCTCCCACGCACGTAATAAGAAGACCTCGTACTAGTTGCAGTAAGCAGTTCGTATTCATGAGACAAGAAGCCGAATTTATGGATATACAACAGTATTAAAGAAATCATACTCACTCATTAGTTGGTCGTATGAGCACATACAAAGTCACAAACTGAACGTTAATTGGTGTAATAGGGAACAAAGAAATAAGCGAATCACAGAAGGAGTAACACTGAGACTGTTCGTCCAATCCTGGTGTAGTATCTTCAACGCGACGTTTGAATTGGCTCCTCGTTAGAACTCCTATTGCGTCGGGGTTTGGATAAGAGGTGAATCGAGTAGATTTTCACCACAGATACACATGAAACTGTAACCAAAACTCCCTCAAAGTAAAAGAACGTTCATATGCCACGTTGTTCACCATTGAATTAAACTACCCCAACGATTACATTTTTCTCCTTAAGACGAGATTCTTACCAGCAATCTTGGCATCAGTAATCAAAACTTTTGTCATTCAGACCACTAGGAGCTTATGACGACTGTTTGATATGGAGTAACTAATACAACAAAGACTACTGACAAGTGTAGAGTATCTGTTATGCATAAATTAAACATCCTTCACATTCTTGCTGTTTTCGCAACAACAGTAATGTTTCAGTCAGCCATTTTTGGAAAGAAGCACAGAACTCTAATTTCACCCAGTAAATTTGATGAACTTTTTGATTCAAACCCGGGAGAAATTTACTCTGCCTCACATCAAGACGATCAGGCGGTTTGAAGTAGTGTGGCTAAACATTTGCGTACGATACATCGGTCGTGGTGTCGGTAGCGCAGTATTCAGCTCGGTGAGTTTATAAGGACATGGTTTAACTTACAGTTTACGGTAATAAGAGAAGAATTTAATTGTGGCGATCCTTAGTAATAGCGAAATTCAGATGCAGTAAAGATTGTGTCCATTATCGCTTGGGGTTGTCGTGACTGGGGGACAGTGATCATGAGAATGGCCACTCAAGAAAAAGCAACGAAACGCTGTATGTCATGGCTATCCAAGTCAAATTAATTACACAGAGACCATTGTGCGTCAAAGCCAGCAAGCAGCTTTTTCATGTTCAATATCTTTTCAGGAAAACAAACAGTAAAGTCTGGTCAGTCTTGCGATCGTTTAGTCATGATTAACTTAGTACGCAAGAGTGTTATTTATGCACGCAGACCTAGGCTGGTTGATCGACACACTTATCCTGGGTAAGTGAGAAATAGCCCATTCACAAACTGTTCAGTTTGTGACTGCCATTCGCAGTACAAATATTCATTCACAGGTAGGACAGACTCCACTAGAAAGTAATCCGACTTAACAGTTTGAATAATGTCCTTCTGCTGTTATCTAGAGAAATGAGGTTATGGCTGCGGTACAAACGTCACCCGATATTCACGTAACGGTTGCGTGTTTGCGACCATTTAAGTCCTTCTGTCTACATGGTATGGTTAAAACCAGATGGGCTTTTCCTCAAAATATTCATCTCATCTGTCAATTTGTCGTGATTGGCTGCTGGTAAAGGAACCATCTTTCTCACATAAAATTTCAGTTACACCCAGTACAACCACGGATCAGGTAAAAGCCTTCTGCTATTCCCAGATAAAAGGACTCGTACCACCTCTTTCAACTGTTTGATCAAATGGGGTCCATGTCTTCTGCGCGAGCTTTTGGTCAGCTTGTGTTCATATTCCCGACGGTCATCATCAGATTTAGAGCTAGATGGAATCGAGTGACGCTTGTTCGTAAGATTTATCAACATGACAGAAATCAACTTCTGTCACAACTGAACAGCTCCTACAAAACATACCTCTACACAAGACGCTTTCTTGACTTCTGCGATTTATTCTCAGCGTTCGTTAGGTTCACTCATGTGACTCGAGCTGAACACTTTTCTCACCCGTGTTCCTGGTAAGCGTTCTTTACACTCTGTTTGCTCGAATGTCAGTCAGTTATCTTGCATTTACAAGAGTGGGACCCCTGGGCGGATGACGCGGTTGGTGGCATCCATTTCGGATTAGCCTGTCACAGTGGCCGAGGCCAAAGGACATCTGTGCATAACACCACATGCGGCTTGCGCTGTACCACCTCTCACACATCACATATCCCGTGCAAGCCGGAACGAATAAGACCAGGAGGCGTATGAATTAGGCCTTTATTTTCAGTCGACCAACGCTAGTTAGCCACTTGGTAGGTTATTACGACAGTGAAAATTATATTTCTTGGAAAATAAACAGACTTCCATGGCAAGGTCTACACTGTGAGGAAAAGTACTGAAGACAAACGACAATAGTCGGCGCGCTGAAGCACCTTCTCGTGGGGCCGACTGGGTGGTCTCGATACAAAACTTGACTGGCTAAGAGTTCGGCAAATCCAGATAGGGCCAACCACTCTAAGTGGATTTGATCGTACTGGTTACATTCGATTAAGTCAATGAAATTACCGCCGGGCACCTCCATGCAGGCAACTGCCAGTACACAGGATAGGCGAGCGGAATACACCTGTTCAGAATGTGGCCAGATTTGCAAATCGAACACAGGCCTGTCAGCGCATACTCGTATACATCGAAGCAGGAATGATCCGGAGTAGGAAGTGAACACCCAACCTGTCACAATCTTTTACAGTGCCAGCTGTGACAGCAGATTTTCCACCAAAACCAGTCTCAGTCAACATAGAAGGCATGCACACCCCGTCGAACGCAACCGTGACAAACTCATGTCCATGAAAACGGCCGGATCAAACTGGTCTAAGCAAGAATCCGCTTCTCCTGTCGAATGTGTTGATGCACTGGCTCCGTCGTGCCATACTCGACGCGAAATTAATCTTCCACTCCTGTCGCATTTCCCAGGTCATACTTTAAAGGGCATTCGGACGCGTCTGTATGCTCTGAATTGGCGAAGGAATGTTGTTCTCATTGCCGATCTAACCACCTTCTCACAGACTAACACGACGCCGAATATTGGGTCTCAAACTGCCGACGACTCTGAGTGGTTTATTTGCTTGATCTGAACAGCAAGTATCCAACTGGAGTCCAGTAGCGGGGCTTCCCTACACAGTGGTGAATTACTGGCTATTGCCCGCGGTCTTCAGGCAAGCATTTTTACAATGGTACAAGCTGAATCATTGCTGAACATGCACGCCCCACTAGCTTTTCCGTACACCTGGCGACTGATCACTCGACGACATGGTCGTGTTTACGTCGGAACCCACGCAACCACGAAACAGATAGGGAGAGCTAACTGTGCAGCGACCCAAACGCTGTACCACTAACGTAAGAACAATTCTACGTATGTAGCTTTTTCCGGCAACTGGAGAACTGCTTATATGATGAACTGCGGCCTCCTGGAGAATTCCAACAAATACTGGTCCGAGATACTATCGGCTGATGCACACGTTGGTGAGCGACCATCTCGCGCGATTCTGCCTCCAGAGTGGTCTCTGGTTGACCTGATCATCGGAGAAGAAGTATCATGCACCTTGAAGCATATCGGAAACACCACTCCAAGTTTGGACAAATTGTTGCCTAAACATTTGCAGTACATGAAAGCTGATGCTTCGGCTGGATACTTCAACCTGTTCCTGCTAACCCAAGGTTGTCCAATCCACTTATGCCGTTCTCGCATCAGGCTTGTACCCAAAGTGAACAATCCATTAGTCCCCCTCCGAGTTCAGACCTATCGCCGTATCTTCAATGTTGCTACGTTGTTCCCACAATATATTGGTCGATCACTGGAATACGCACCTGCAAATACCCGCTCTTCAGTTTGCATTCCTACACCGTGACGGTTGCTTCGAGGCGATCTCAAGGCTTCATGTGCAGCTTCGGAACTCCTGTACCACGTCTTCAAATCTGTGTGCGAATTTTATTGATGTGTCCAAAGCGTTCGATTCCATTTCACAGTATTCGATTATCTGATCGGCCCGAGCTTTCCGTGCTTCTCCACCTCTTACGCATTACGCTGCCGACTCCTACCGGAGTGCTTCTGTCACACTCAATGGCTCCGTTCTCCGGTCTTAGTGTGGTGTTCGCCAAGGTGATCCACTGTCCCCGCTTCTATTCATCATGGTAATGGATGAGATGCAGGCTCATTCTCAACCGGAGCTCGGCTACCGCTTCCACGGTCCACTGATTAGCGGTTCCGCACCACGCCGACTGTCTGAGCTTTATTGCTAGGAAGCTTACGCGTCTCTCTGAGAAGCTCCCAGCCACCGCTAGTGCCCTGGAACTATCCGGGCTGAAGATCATCACACAGATGACTGAGCTCATAGTCATCGGCGGTGAACATAAAAATAACGCAACCGCCATCTATGATGAGTCTATCCACTTCTACCCGGACCTTATCCATTCACTAAGCGCCTCCGACACGGTGACCTATCTAGATGTACAGTTCACCTGGAAGGGTAAAGCAGTCATTAATCACTGTCTGAAACTTCGTACAATGCTGGATGGAACCACCAGAGCTCCCTTGAAGACACATCAACGCCTTGAACTTCTGAGACAACATCTGATCCTGAAGAAAAATCACTCATTAATGTTGAGCCGAGTTCACCGTAACACGCTCAAAGCTATGGACTGTACGATTCGCCAGTTTTTTCGGCAGTGGCTCCACATTTCAAAAGACACAAATCAGCTACTTCCAGACCCCACTTCGTTTGGGCGGTTTGGGTATCCCGAGTTGGTCCATCACTATTCTCATCTCGCTCAAAGTTCAAGTGGAGGGACTGCCCTCCAGTCAGTGTCTAGTTCTGCGGAATTTGGTCAAAGATAATTCGTTTGGCTCTATCTTGAGGGAGGTGAACGTCCAGGCACGCGTTTAGGGTTTAGTAGTGACGAACCAGGAGGAAGCCCAAGCTGCGCAGATGGATAAACTCTACCATTCGCTTGACGGCCGTGGTCTTCAGGGAGTGTCATCCTCTCCATTCTTTAATCGTTGGCTGTTTAACCCAGACCGCATTTTCTCCAGAATCCTTATTCCTGCCATTCAGCTCATATGTAACCTCTTGCGGACTAAGGTTCAAAATTCACGAGATGGCCGAAGTGACCACTTAGTCCTCTGCCGTGGCAACTGTGGTCAACCGGAAAGCCTTGCTCGTATTCTGCAATCATGTTGGATCACCCATGACATACGTTGTGCTCGACACAACCGTGTGGTCAAGGACCTGGCGAAACGACTGCGCAACTTGAACTATACAGACTTCGAGGAGTTAAGAGTACCAACGGCGAGCTCGTTCATCAAACCCGATGTGATCGCGGTTCGTGACGACGCTGTTGTAGTGCTTGACGTCGGTATAGTGGATGATTACCGAAGCTAATTTGCCTGGATAGACAAGATTGTGAAGTACGGGACCGACTCTCATAATGCCCCCCTTCAATCGGTCCTTCATACTTTCGGCTATGATGGAAACTCCGTTTCTAATTAACTTGTGCTCATCTCTTTTCGCTGTATTATATTGCCTTCTTCAAGTAGAGCCATTCTCCGACTAGGCCTGCCCTTTTACGCAGTCACGGATTTATTTCTACTGACTGTTTTAGGTTCCCTAAAAGCCTACGATACATTTGTGCGGGTAAGCTGGCGTTAACTGTTGCCACCTCTCTAACAGTTGTCTCACTATGAAGGATATTTTTCTATCCGGATGCGTGAGCCTTGACTGTGATAGCACCTCTGTGCCCTGAAAAGCATGTGATTTTGTGAGACCGACCGTTTACCTTGTTTTCTTTTTCAGATTATTTTTACGTGTATTTTTTTCTCTTATTCTAAAATCCGCCTGTTACCTAAAACACGCGTGACTTTTTATTTGATGACCTGACTATTAACGCTTACTATTTTTGTGAGAAGATTTGTCAGCTGTTGAGTGTTGCTAAGTCTGCAGCGTCTGACATTTGACAGACAGTTTGTTTTCACATTCACCTTTTACACGCCTGTTGCTTAATCTCAGTGTCACCGTTCGTTCTTCCCTTGAACGAAGATGTGCATGTTGCTCTTCAAAATAAACAACATCGTTTAGTGTGGGACTATATATTAGTGCACTCTAGGTAGGATGAAGGGCAAAAGCAGAAACTGAAGGCACTACTGAAAAACAAACAAAACGTTCATCATAAAATTCACAAGCAAAGCTGAAGAAGGGAACAGGTGGAAGGCCACTATGGCCCAAGTTTCTGTAAAGGAGAGCAGGTGGTTTACCAAGAAACAACAGTCGTTAGTTTGTACATACGAATAGTTAGCATCGTCTCTTCGCCGACGGTGTACTATGAATATACTGGTGATCTACTTATCCCAGACTGCCGGCACATTCGCCGCCGCACACATCGCAGCGCCATATGGTCATGTCACCACGACCTGTGACACCGATCGTTCCCTTGCGCACCTGGCGCTTCATTTCACGGTCGTATAACAGTTGCTAATTGAACTTGCGGGCGCCTATGGGGTTCGTATTTCCCCAGTCCGTCTGGCTGAACACTAAGTCTTCCCAACATCTAAAATCGATTTTACAACTTAAGACTAACCTGCACAGCATCTTGGTATATCCGCTTCTGACCACCACGATTTCGCTTACCAGTTGTCCATATGGTCATCGCTCATCCGACGGACGTGGTCTAGCCAGCGAACCTGATTCAGTATCAACAAGGCTTCCATCCCGTTCATGTCCGCTCGCCGCAGTACCTCAGTGTTCGGAACCACGTCCAACCACCTAATACCCAACATGCGTCTTAGACATTCCGAATGAAGCCGGCTCAGATTACGCAAAGTCGGTTGAGATATTGTCCAGCTTTCACTAGTGCAATCATGTCAGATAAGCTAAAAGAGAGCAACCGGACAAAAAGCAAATACGCTCATAGATGTGTATGTCGCACTACTGACTGCTTCGGGGTAATCAGGCAGTGAGGCAAGAACTGTGAGTATATAGCAGAAGTGTATTTATAATTGCAACACTGTTGTCTTCCGTGTATGGAAGAAGGGGGTTAGAAAATGTACCTACAAACACAGAGCATTTCGGTCGATAAAAGATCGACTATGACTACCGGCGTTCTACGTTTCACGGTCAAAAACTCACACAACTCAGAAACTTGGTGCACCTCGTAATACATCTACTGCGCACAACAATCGCCAGAATGAGTCTAACCCATGGTCTTCTACACTGCGCCTCGGTCTGGGTTAACTGCTTATTGCCATGTGAGTCAGATTTCAGTCATTGGTTTCAGGTAGATTCTCCGAAGGAAACCCTTCACTCTGTTGCCTCGCTGGTCAAATTTTTCGGCCAATCTCCGAATGGGGTCCCCCACCAAAAACCCATTTTTCCTCTTGTCCCTCCCATCAAATTGTTGAGTCAGAACCTCACAAGTAAATCTGAGCCGTACAACTGGACGCAAGACCTCTTCCTTCTGGACATGGAATTTGCCTACACTACTGGATAAATGCAACACCAGACGGACAGAATGTCGCATCGTACTGGCTGCCATGGAACTTATCCGCTACGGATTGATGTTACAGCTCTGTGTGTAACAAGGCTTATAGACCACAGTAAACTCCTAGAAGCAGGCGCTGTGTCGATTTTCTAATAGATCAACTGCCCGGTGAAGATGCTGGAGATCACAGTGCCTATTTCTCATTTGCTGACAACATCAATGCTTTGATTATAAGCGAACCGCATGGCATCAGCTTTCAAGTATTTTGCATTCGCCTGCAAATTGATAGTGGTAAATATGTTACATTTTTCAGCAATTATGGTCCAACCATGCGTCACATCGATGATACAAATGCCCAGTTCTATGATCAGCAGTCCCCTACAATTCGGTTGACACCAGTGAATAACCCACTGCTTGTTCTGGCTAACTTCAGTGCGTGAATTAAGCACGACTCCATAGCCTGACATAGAATCCTCGGACCTCACGGCACTGGTTCGCTGAACGAGACCGGTCATTGTATGGTCCACCTGTGTGCTACTCACGAACTGGCCATTACAGACGTTCGATTTCAGCTGGATACGAGTGATATCGCGACGTGGATTTACCACAAAGCTGTCATCATCACTCGCTTGATGACGTGATCATGCGACGGCGTGACATTCATGAAGTGCGTATCACGCGAGTGATGGCTGACTCTGAATGTAGCACCGATCATAAACTGGTCAGAATCAAGTTATTTATTCACGTTTGCAAGTCTGTCTATTTTAGATAATTCGGACAGTGGTGCAAACTGAATGTTGAACGGCTGGAGACCTCAAAGACTAAGACTATTTTTCAATATGCAGCTATCGTTTGCCTGAAAAACCCTATTATATCCACTTCTCCCGAGAGGATGTGGGAACACTTCAAGCAACGGACCACAGGAAGAGCTACCGAGACGATCGGGCAAATAACAAAACAAAACGAATACATAACAGGCTGATCCAAGTTCCGGTGGCTGCTCCAGATTGCACGACAGTGTTTAACACAGTGGTGTCACCTGTGACTGACTGTTGTATGATCGAGTTGTATCTATAACTGAGGGGCACAGAGAAGTCTCTATGTAACGCAATGCCTCTTTCTGTGTTGGAATACAGTACTCGAAATATAGAGACCTTGAGATACACACAGCTACAGCTGTTTTTCGACATTTTGGGTGCGTTGCTTTTGAGACACCATGCATATCGCCAGCTGCTTCTCTTCTGGAGAAAGAAGACCAGGTTGAGCATTGAAACAGTCGTCTGGTGTAATGATGTCAGAATTCTTAGTCTGCTTCACAAAGTCAACGAGAACTTCGTAGAACGCACCTTTGATAGCATCCGGACAGCTATCCTTTGCAGACAGAATGGTGGTTCGAAGCACAGTAACTTCTGATCAGGCTCAAGGCTGTTGTGATCACTTGTTGTGAATAAAATGTAGATACCTTATCCTCGTCTGTTTAGAGCAGCGTTACTCAAACGTTTTCAGTCTCTCGCTCCTTTTCGAGGGTTTGTTCCGACGGACGCCTCCTGCCGATTAGTTAATTGATGAAGTTTTAAAATTGTTCATTGAAGTACTATTTGATTTATGTACATGAAAAATCACCTGATAACTTTACCTGGTTGATAGCCACATTCTTTCCCAGTCGTGTATCCGCAGTTAAGTAACACAAAAAATTAAGTTGGCTGCCAGTATCTGTGTTCCGATAGCTGAGCACTGGTCATGACGATGCTGAATTTGTTCCCGAAAGTTGGCAGAATGCAGAGACCTGACCTTTCTGGACAGTGAAGCATAAAGACACTGAAAGCTGGCAAGAAGATCGTGCATGCAGGCATCGAATGGATTAAAAACCACAGGGTTTCATACATGAACTGTTTCGCATGGGCACACAAAAACAGCAATGGCGTAGATAGGGGAAAGTTTTTAAGGAGTATGAAAGTTGACCTGCCGCCGAATCGGTGAAACGCTATTTATGACCATTTTCAGCTTTGTACACTGTGACAACGTTTCCTCATAAGGGAATTCCGTTTACAGTGATTTCGTGTAGGTTTATCCCCATGAATGTTTGTAGAGTTATCCTTCAGTAAAGTCTCCGTAAGTATTGCTGTTTTACTGACATCCGTGGTGCGAACTACATAAGAGTAGAAGTGCTAGATGAGTTCTTACTTTTGCAGAATAAACGAGTCGAGAAAACCGTGGGGAGAACTTAATAAGAACAAACGTTCAACTTACTTGCTGTTAGCATGAAAATGTTTTCGTGTTTACTGGAGAACGGTCACATTTACAGTGAAACTTCTGGAAAATGTTTTATCGTTGAAGTACAGATGTGTTTTGCATCAGGCGTTCCTGTGTGACTGAACAGTGATTAAATACAAATAACGAGCCCTCAAGACCTATAATCTCTCATATATGAAAAACTGCTGTAGTTTAGAAGAGATCCAGTTGCGAAAATTATGGACTTGGGGTAGGTTTGAACCAGCGGCAGAAACAGCATCCCCAGAAGTGCTAAGTGATCTACCAGCCGAGCTACGGAGCCACGCCGGGGACCCACAACTTGCACAATTGGACTCAGTCATCCATTCTAAGTTTCGTATCTTATGGGATCCATGAAATGATTTGGAAGATTGTCAGCTATGAAACGGTTTCTCGAACAGTTCAAGCTGAAATCCACCAACCCCGCCGAGAAGCACTGAACTTGTACTACTAAAATTTGATACTTATCAGTAATACAAATATCGCATTATAAGCCGGGTGAATCATCCGACAGAACACCAGAATTTACTAATAAGACGTCATTTCTTTTCTGAAAAACAGACTTTTTAGGTGATCACTTGATTCCGGAAGAGATTTCGGGATGATCTAAACGCTGGCAGTAGTAAGAACCTGCAACCTTTCTCCTTCCACATGCACTATGGCTTTCACTGGCTGGTTAAAGTGTGCACGGACTACAACTAGGCTACACAGTGCTGAAAACTCTTGCAAATCAACCTTGCTTGTTGAATCATCAGAACGTTGTTGTCTGTTCTACCTACAAACTTCCATACCATTTCTACACGCTTCCCATAGAAGTACGTAGTTTAATCTCTGTGTGTTGGCAATTACCAGTTAGTCTGTGAAGGATCACCGATATGCGGTGTGAAATATCTTTGACTTCATTTGGACCTTAATTGAATTCGAACGCAACTCCTTCATTCAAATGGAACTTACAGTTCGTTCTTTCTGAATAGAAACACCAGACTCAAATTTCGTTCTTCTTAGAGCTAGACTGCTAGCGGTTTGATACTAGAACTCCGGCTACGTTTTTGTGAAGCAACCGTTTTGATCTCTACAACAGTGACCCCTATTAGGCAGGAGTGAATTGTCGCATACACTTGTTCTGTCACATTCAATTGTGAGTAATACCCAGGTTACCCAATTACTTTGAGAAATAACGCGATAACCCACTTATCAACCCAACTTTATCCTGTCATCAGTGATAATTCTTGTTACGTTGAAGTAAAAAAAAAACCTCAAACTTGTTGGATCATATTTGACGTACTGAAAAGTATTAATAGAATTAACTGTTACAAGATGAACGTCATTCACAAATGACATCAGCCCTCTAATTCCTGTGTACTTTTCAATCAGTCCCAGCTTCCAGAAAGACTTTCTATTCATCCTTTCCAAAAAGAAAGACTGAACGTAAGCAAGTGTTACTGAGATTTTGCAACACTATAGTTCAGTCTTCTATACTGTTCTACGTTCTCAGAAGGAATGGACGGTGAATACAATTGAAGTTATTCTTTTACAATAAGAGAACAGAAATGAGGAAATTAACAAGAAATCACGGCTTATGTATCGGAAAATAATCCAGCTCATAATCTATCAAAATGATATAGATCTTTAATCAATATTAAGGACTTGTTTGTAACCAAATTCACCCAAATTCATCTAACGATCACTTCGGCAATACTTCACAGTGTGTTTTGGTCACGTACTGATCTAAGGCGGAAGAGGTATTGCTGACCACGATCATCGCAGCTCCACACAGTCACATCACTGCGACTTGCGACACCTACAGTTTCGTCACGTAGTACACGGCTGAATTAACGGCCACAAAACTGCCAGTCAGTGATCTTTCGGATGTCCATCCTTCCTGCTCAAAGTTTTATTATCTGATGATCTAATAGTCATAGTATAATGCCAAATACATTCCAGTAACATTCTAACATCTAGCATCTGGTGGACAGAGTTTCTGTTATGGACATAAACATTTTTCCAAGATCTTTAGATGGACCGTGTTATTCTACCGAATGAAGCATTACTTATTCCATGCTGAAGTATTGATGGTTATGTTCACCTTCACACTGTCGCCTCTGGATTAATCACTTGCATGCTACTAACCATATCCACTTGATCCTGGGTGATTCTACCTCGAGGACTTGAGTGGTGAATTGCATTCTTGTGATCTGTATTGTTATGAGGTGAACTAGGGAGTTTAAACCAGCTACACCGGTCTGCACAGTAAAAATACTCATGTGATCATTACAGAACTCAAAACTTTCCGTCGCCTGATTACAGCTGTCTGAAAAATAAATCATTTGACACCAGTTTATCAGACATGTGAAATACGTAGCCTAGGCAACCAAGCTGGTTAAACATCATTATAACTTCAGGTTCGTCTGTGTCCGTTAGACAAAGCGCTCTGATGTTTAGAACCATCCTCAACCATTGGATGTGCCAGAATCACTGTAGGATAGAAGATGGCCACAATATTACATACTTTTTGATGCACTAAATAGATTTCGCTGTCATGTAACAGCTTTTTTCGAAATTATATCCCTATATATTAGTAGTCTGCTCTTCAGCGGCACATTGTGGTTAATATAGACGCATATTCCAAGATAATAAAAAGCAACCCCATGGTTGACTACACAAGCCTGCAGCTAATCAACCAGCGAGAGATCAGTAGACAGAGTGCAGTCAGAAATCTGTGCAGTTATCAACACTGACCTCACTGACCCGAAGTTCGGGTGTAGACGTAACAACTGTGTGCGGAACAAGACAACATTTAAATTTTTTTTTACAGTGGTTAGCACGGAGTCAAAAATTGGTTGCTACGATCATGAAAGTCACCGCCATTCGCTGAATTTCTTCACTGTACAAATAGAATGCACCGTTGCCTGCGAACAACAGCGTGAGGATGGTCAGATTAAGTTGCATGTCTGGATGGCCAGAACGTGAGATGTTCAGCTGACAACCACACTGTCCTTTGAGTTCCGAAGAGTAATCGTTAGTGCAACAGTAAATTTTAAGATAAATAGGCTTGAGACTAAGCCACAACCAGTTTTCGTTCCAGTGACACTTTCGAATTTATTGGAGGTCGATCCAGGCAACGGTACATTCACTTTCGTGCCCACATGGACCACTCTAAGTAGGTTAGTAAACACATTAGCACCCCCAAACTTACCAAGCACCGTCCAGAATGCATTTTGACCAATGGAATCGAACGCTCTGACGCAGTCCACAGAAGGGACACATTCGCTGGCTCTGTTCACGCCACCTTTCCTGGAGCTGACCAGTGGTGAACATTATGTAACCATTACGGTCGCTAGCTCGTGGTGCGCAGTAGACGATAACAACAAAGTCTGGGACCAGGAAACCCAGGTCACTCATTGCAAGGTGCATTGTGGAATAAGGTCACGTTGTTTACCCGACCAACTTTGACGTATTATTGTAGAACTAAAACCCACGACTGTACTCGTTTTGTGATGCAGCGCTTATCAATACTGGTCACCCTGCCCTACTTGTGAATAGGTTGTTGGTTTAAACACTTCTTCTGTCTTGGAACTGCTAACAACCCTTTATTTGTGTAAAGCCGTATTACTGGACTTTTCTATTGTCGCTACCTGCATGCTATATGAAATCCATTGTTTTACGTTCACAACAAATAGGATGAAAACGAAATGTTAACATCTCGTGACATGTCTTCTTTCGTTATCAATGAACTGAGTAAACGAGACATCATTTTTCATGCTTCGTTGTTGTCGAACCAGCACGGGCCCCTCTTCCACCACAATCCAGTGCCTACGGCTTTGAGTTTTCCAGTTCCCTAGCATTCAGCTTTTATCGCTGGATTACTGACCTGTGAGAAACTTACTAAAAAACGTGAACATCCAACTTGGTCTTGACCAGCTCATGATCCATGCTAAAATAAACCCTGGCCATTACTGTTTTGATAAGCATTTCGCGGATGTCGCGCTGATTTACAAAAACCTGGTCAAGCAAGTGGTGACAACCGCCTCGTATTTGAGCCCACGTTATGACATCGCTTGCATCCAACTGGAATTGGCTTTGTGATAGCCAGCTGGTGGATAGTAAACATGTTGAGCAGATAGTCACCAACCTCACTTACTGTACCAATGCAGCCAAGTCTGAGGCCTTTCGGTTAGACTGGTGGGTAGCGCCTAATCCGCTCGCTGTGGTTGTCCACTGAAACAGACCATCACTCAGAGGCGTCGAAAGGATTACGCAGGAGAACTAATTATGGAACAGGTCCTTTGCGTCACTGGTGTTGCACCTAGTTGAGTCATAAGCACCAAGAAATTTATCAGGCCTACCTCAAACAAGTCACAAACGTGCGGTCCGTTTATTATCAAGGAACTAACGCGATGTCCAGTGCTACATTATTCTAGCAGCGTCTGTGTTATGTGTATTTCAGGACTTGACAATCAACCATGCATTTTTGGTGAGATTTCTGAGGTTGTGTGTCGTGTCGCTGGTGCATACACAAACAGAGGCTTTACTGGGATTTATGTTTGAGTGGTCAGTAGGACGGAGTTGGCGGTAAGAGACTTCCGCCTATCTACTCTGTTGAAAGCGTTAAGTACAATATCTTGTTTAATTCTATGTAACAGACAATGTGCCACCCATTTTGCTTCACCCTCTATTGTTGTTGTTTTTGTGGACTTGTCATACTGTCAGGACATTCACCTCTAAACATCGGAAGTGCTGCGGCTTTCAGACAGTCACTGACTCATAAGGTTGTGTCGCAAGGCAGGGGGTGGATGAGAGTGGATTTAAAAGACCGCCACTGTTCTAGACTGAGGGGTTATCCCCAACTCAATTCAAACTTAGAGGACCAGGAAGCTGTGGTTCGTGGCACCTCTATCCACGGACTTGCTTAGAATGAGTGACTCTGTTAACATGAGCATCTCATCGTTCAGTTTGGAGTAATAGATTGACGCGAAGTGCAGATCGTCACAGTGATCAAAGACCAATGAACAAGGATCAAGCCACCACATTATTTAAAGAGATAGAGTGAGCTGTTACCTAGTGCTTGAAGGTCACTGATCTCATTAAAAGACTCGGATCACGCAAAGCACCATATAAATTCTTGTTTAACATAATGATTCACATAGGTACATTCATTCCAACAGACAAACTTTCAGTTTTAAGCCCGCACAAATTAGCATTACATTTCAGCCTATCGTCGGTCCTGGCGTTATAGCACGGAATGACCAAGTGAAAAAAAAAATTTCCAGTCAAAAAACATAAACAAATCGAGGTAAGGTTATAAGGAAGAGCTGACCATCTTATCTTTAGTGTTTCGCCGTTGTCCGATACACATTGCTCCATTTGAAAGCTTTTAAAACGGCAACATCGTTGGGTAGACACTTCCAGCTTGACAAGGGACATTCCCCAGTTATCACAAAGGAGATGCCTTTCTATCTCATCGTCGTGCTAACATTGTTTTTTCCTTCTGACTGCCTCCAACAGTCTATAGCCTTTACTGAACAGTGTGAGGTTCAGCATGTGCTCGAGCATCACATGAACTGGATGTTCCAGTTGAGAACATTTCACTAAACAAATAAGGGATTCAACTCATTCTGAAGACTACCTGCTGAGTATTTCAACTTTTTTCAAGTAGGCTTACGTGTTGATGTGAGTAGACGGGAGCCTTTTTCAAAAAATGACAACTGTTTAAATCAAATATCTTTTTGACTGATTATATGGGAAATTGCTACCTGTCGTGCATCATTGGTGGCTGGCTAAAATTACTAACAGAAGCCGGTATTTTTTGTCATTGAGTGGT
>LUCH01000543.1:85845-103863 GCA_013368495.1 Paragonimus heterotremus
GATATAAAAGTTGTTTAAGACTTACAACATCAGAAATTTGTCTGATGGTGTCAGACATTCTATGTCAACCGAGATATATTCAATATAAAAAGAGTTTCGGAATGGTCTTCTTCCTTTCCTGATAAAACATGAGTAATCGATTGCCTGCACAATACCTTACCAAGTAACATTTATTGTGAATGGAATATGGTAACCCTCCAAGAGTACTTAATCATTCTGATATGTCTTCAAAGACCTGCATGAAGGAAAAAAAAGCAAACTGTGGAAATCTAAAGGACCGTCAACATCAGAATAATGAAGTCAAGAGAGGAAGCGTATTAGGTCACTTGTTTCCCAATTATTGGATAAATAAACCAATATATACGTCAATATCTTCGCAGACAGACTATTGATAGGACCTACTGAGAGTGGACAAATCAAAGAACTGGTTGTCTACCTGGGGCAATAACTTTGGCTACGCATAAATGCTACATAAAGCAATATTAGAGTGTAGACTTCATTTTGAAAATAGGTCGCTATGACCTTTTGTACAATGTACTTCTTTCGTTCAGAAGCGCGAACTTTATACGGCGTTTTGCACACCGCCTCTTTGATGTTCAGTTTGCTAGTGATGGCAAATAATCGCGACTTAATGGAGTACTTCACCGCTGACGGATTAACAGGCTGTGTCTCCGGAGTACCTCCCTTTATGTTTTCACGTGTTATTAGAACTATTCAAAAAACTGATTCTCTACGCCATGTTCTGTGGTATACGATTACTTAATTAGACTTTTCTTAGGTACATCATCTTTACTGTTGGAAGTACCAACTTATTTTCTCCTTCCCGAGTAATTTATCACGTGTCCTGCTGACACCATGTTGACGAACGAGCCCTCCCCATGTTGGCCAGCTGCCCCTTTTGCAAATTAAAAAACACTTATGAGAAACGTGAATATCTCCGTTGCCCTTTTGTCCACACAGAATAAATTTTGCGTCAACTTCAGTACACACCATAACTATGGCGCATGATCAAGCAAATAGCGTAGGTGATTCGGTTTGAAATCGCGCGTAACCTTCCCTACCGGTACGCGACGAATTGAGTCGAAGTTGTGCGCACCTGATTTTACCTGAGCACTGCTGATTCGCTAAGCAGTAATTAGGGGCTGTGTTAGGACCAGAAAACAGAGGCAACAAACCACTTAGTTCAGTAGAAAGAAGGTCAGGCAGTGTTAATGTTATCTGAAGTGCAACGAAGTGATAACTGAGGTGATAATGACATCAAGCTGTGATTTTGTGTACCAAGCATTGTTGTTTTCGACGCGCAATTAATGCATTCCATACGTGCTCCCACTTCGCTTCGTCCGAGTAACATTAAATTTTGCAGGCAGATCACCTGATTCCTTTCTGAGCCTGGCTTATGACGAGCCGGCAGAGTTCACTGAAGGTTCACCCATTTGAGTGGCTGGCCGACTTGACTGCCGCTCTTTCTCTTTACCAGTCTTTGGGTACATGCTTATCTGCCGTTGCGCATTCGATGACTGACTTGAAGAGAACACGACGGTGCTTTTCTGCAGTATGGGCGTTCATTTCTAGATTAGCCTGACACGGTTGCCTTAGCCAAAGGATGTCCTTGTTTAAGCGGGACTTGCGATGTACCACATGTGATTCTACTCATAAATGTTGTATTTAGTGTAGGGCCGGGAGGGTATGCCAGAAGACAGTTGCGGTCATTTCTGGCCATGTGCTGATCGACCAAAGCTCGTAGGTCGCTTATTATGCCAAAATTTTAGCACTGGAATGGTCAAGTAGTCCATTTGGCCTTCAAATTCGCCGACTTTATTTACTCTACCTACCTCACTGAAAGTAACGTCGTTAAATCTCCAAGTGCTTCGGGTTCATCAGTTAACTCATAGTCCACCATGCGACTTGCTTACCTACCTCTGAGGTTGCCGAGCTGTCGGTTTAACCACTTTCGTTCCGCTTGGCTTTACAGCCTGCATTGTCCTATATTGAAAGATGTGGCTGGTGACGTATGGGCGAGTGAGATCGAGCCGTATGATTCCACGCTAACTTTAGTTCGGCCGTCTGGTGTGCGCTTTTTGTGATGGGACACTTAGTCACTCTGCCTACATACGTAAGTCACATGATGCGCGCTTGTGTCATGTGACAAGCACTGAATTGGTTACTCAGATGTTTGACCTTAATTCGCCTTTGCGATTCGAGTTGCACAGACCAAACGCCACAGCAACTGCCAGAAAAACTGTAGGCTTACACTTTTATACTAGTGACTCAGACGGCAGCTAGAAGAGGACAGAAAATGGAAGCCAAATGTTTGCGTTGAACAAAATGAGGCAACCCATACTTATTATAAATCCAGATCTAAATGAAGTCTAAACCCAATAGCTCTGGCGTGTATATTATACTAAGGCAAAAGAAAGAATCAATCCATTTCTGAGGATGTCATATATTCCGTAGATCCTGCTGTTCATTGTGAATAAATGTGTTTGTTGCACAATGTTGTTACCTTAAAACTGTTATGTGTAATTTCTGTAAATGAACCACCAGTTGTTCTGGTCATTCCATCAACCGTCCGTTGTCATTCTTGTGAGTTACTGCCGAATTTGTGTTCAAAGTTCACATGACGTGGGTGTCATAGTCTTCTAGTTAGATGACACAGAAGTGCAGGATGCGAGAACTGCAGTTTGTTAAGGCCAACAAACTGCTTGTATAGCTTTGAAACTACATTTTTGTAAGAGTTCATCTATCTTTGTTCACAGTTATGCGACGGGTTAAAATTTGGTGTTTTCAATCACTCACAAAAGTCGTCGAATCGTCATTTATCAAATCAAAAGAAAGTGTTACAGAGTGGTGAAATTCGTACCGAATGAAAATCATGTTATGCAACTTTTGTGCACAACTAAATGAAGCCATGACCAATTAACATTTTGTGTTTATTTGTATGGGTTGTACCCATGAAAACTGTTATCGTTAGCAGGAATGGTTGTTTTTGTACAGCACGTCTTTTATGTACAACAGACCCGCCGTTATTAAGTTTTCTTATAAGCAGTTTAAATATGAGATGGATACCATTCTGAGATTTTCTCGTGGTGAACTGTGACTAACGAATCAAGCGAGTAGTCAAAATTACTACTCAAACGTGCTAGGAGGATGAATATTTTGGTCTTTCTTGTGTTAGCCAATGAGAGTAAAACATCTGTGGTTGACGTTAATGCTGAAATGTTCCATATTTCCTGGGGCCCAGCTTTAGCACAGAATGGATAGAATTTAGACTGAATTCCTCACGACCCCATAGCAAACCTCTACGGCCTGTAGTAAAAACAAAACGACTAGTACAAGAACGAGCCCGTGCTACAGTTACAACCGGGTTTCATGAATAGTTTTTAATCCAGATGAATCAAACATCAAACTACTCATTAGAGGGAGAAGTTCTATGTTCAACGATAGATTTGGTGACTTCCGGCCTGAACCGTACGAGAAATTCTACCGGGACAGTCGATCTCCTCGATCAGTTGATGGATTCCATATGACAGTGGATTAGGCCAGAAAATGGGTCCAAATGTGAAATTTCTGAATTCTCGGCATGGCTTCGTAGCTTCGGTGGTAGACTGTTTGCCGTGTTTGAGCATGCTGTTTCTGTTACTGGTTTGAATATCAGCCGGAGCGCTAATTTTACACAATTACATCCCATCTAAACAATGAAAGTTTCCACCTCCTGCTTTCGGTTTGCTGCCGTCTTTCAAATGTCACAAATTGTGTCAGCCATCTATGGATGGACAACGAAAACTCCATTGGTACATATCCGCAGCTTCCGACACCAAGTTGTCAGACAAACTGTTTGTGCAGGTAGGAACCAATATCAGTTAGTGTTCACTGTAACAGACTCTACGTACATGACTGGCCTATCTAACTTTAAATACCTTTTGGCTGAACCGGTTTGTTCGTCACAATGAAATATGACAGGGTGGTCTCAGATCTCGTAAACAGCCTGCCATCCAGGGTAAGAGTTTTCCAGGAGAGGTGGACGGGTAGGTGCATGCAAGCAAACGGTTGTCCACTGGTGACATTTTTCTGTGGTTTACATACCACCATCCCGCGTTAAGGTTAACGTGATGTGATCTTCGTCAAATGGATTTATCAAGTCTTGTCTGTTCATGGTGGTCCCTGAAGTGCGCATCCTTTGCGGTGGATCAGAGCGCCTCATTGATTTGCGGTACATTGAATAACTCAGTGACCACCTGTTCTATATTTTTCTAGGGTTGGTGCTTATTAATGGCAAGCTTATAAAATTACATACTGAGGTATTTTGTAAACAAATGGAACAAACTTTTAGGTCAGTCAATTGTGACGGGATTTTCTGATCCCCATCAAAAATTCCAAGCACACAAAGAATTCAGTAAAATCTAAGTGGAGATTCAAACTAGACAGCCTTTATAAAGGCTGATTTGTCCTTTTCAAAAACAACCTTTAGACCGGTGATTCTCATCATCAAATGGTGTGCAATTTAGGAGAGAATTTTGAGTGTTGCATCCAAGACCATTAATCGGGAGAAATGAACCTGATTGACCAGAGTGTGATGAACTTTCTTGGACAGCTGTTAGTTAGTCTGTTAGTTTTATGAATCCCGTTACACACAGAGCCTGATTGGAAAACGCCAGTGATAGTGAATTCGTGTAGTTTCAATAAGAAATAAAGCGGGCACATATTTTAGTTGCGGCCAACTCAGCAATGATGAATGAATAACTAACTAGTTGGGTTTTCTAAATGTGATCGTGCCCTACGTGGCTATCAACGTTGTTCGGGACATACACACAAGAACGGGCAGTGTATTCATTTCATTAGTTTCGTACAACTGTAGCAGTTTGTTTGTCTTAAAAGAATGGTTCACCACATAGCCCCAATCATCACAAACCCGCCATGGATACAGTGTGTCGAATCTTCGAGTAACACAACTGATACCTAAAATGCTTCAATTAGAAAATTCTCGTAGAGGGTTGAAGTCACTGAGAAGACGTAGACGAACGCTGCTTGCAATGAGATGCAAGACTGAAGAAAAGTAACCCCGAGTTTATATTGGGAACCGTATAAAGAATACACCTACAAGTATGCATACAGGTTTGGTCAATGGAAATCCTTGACTGCATCTGGGATGTGTGAAGAAGCCACAGGATTTTCGGTCACTATATGACTGTCGCAAGACGACCTTAGTGGACAACCTTTGCTCACGCAACCGACATGTGAACCAGATCGTGTGAATTTGTTTAAGATGTACCTTTACTATGAGTATATACACAAAAGATTACAAAGTTCGTTTCTTTACTCTGTTGAGTTGATCCACAGTGGAATTAGATTGTGTGAAAATGTCAAGCTCAGTGTGCAGGTGGGCAAATGCATCAGTTTACCTAAAAAAGTTGAGTAGTTCGGAAGTCATCGAGTTAACGAAAAGTATAGGTATCAACGAGGTCTACGTAAGTATGAAGGGCAACTGCGGTCCAACGACCTTTTTATATGCGAACAATCGCTGTAAGTACATATGGTCAGGTTTGGTAAATATGTTCTCCTGATCCAGAATGGGGGTCGGGTGGAAATTTTCAGAATAAACTGGCTGATTCGTTTACTCGGGAAAATGTCGGTGAGTGCGCAATTTTGGCACTGACAGGGACAAGTGATCACACTATATTACTCGTATATTCAAGAGAAGGCATATATACATACATATGTATTGAAATAACCGGTCGAAAATACAAGAAAGATCATTTGAGTGGAGTCCGGCAAAAATTAGTAGTTTACATACGTGGACTTGACAGTTACAAACTGTGTTTCCCATAATTATTGTTGTGTGCAAACGAATGTTTGCGTTCGCAATGAAGCACATACAACTTGTGTTGATTTTTTGAACAAACAATCCATGTTTCACCCATGCTCACGGCCTACCACACTTCCTCCTAAGCTCCGAACAATGTAAGGTGCAAGGTATAGTACAACGAGGATAAAATTCCATCCTGGTCTAACTGTAGCAACCTAAGGAGATTACCGTTGAACTATTTTCCGATGGGTTTTCTGAAAGTTCCGTAAAGTTGATCAAACGCTCCAGCTGGTCCAAACTGTAAACCAACATATGAAGAGCGGGGAGCCTAAAAAACTGTGAAACCCACCTGGGATAGAAGTGGAATGTGTGCACTGTGTTCGGCAGACTTTTTAAGACTAACAATTTTTTGACTGTTTACAGAAGCATAACGTTTGTATTCCATTCTGACGTACGCCAAGTTCCGGGAGATATTAGGTAAAAGTATGAGAACTAGATTGAAATACCAGAAACTGAGCAGTACGGAACATTCTATGCGAAGAACACACGTGGGTGAAAACTGCCAAGATGGGTGCAGTGGCGGCTTCAATGTTGCTCATGTTTTCCGTAGAGTACCAACGTTAGAAGATATTTTCGACCTTTCAGACCGCATTACTATCTAAGCTTATCTATGGTAGATTTTTCTATCGCACAAATAAACTATAGCAAACGTGAATGTTTACTACAATATAACGGGAAATCGAGCAGGAGGCCAAAGGGACGAGGCTAATATTTTGAAGTAGTATATTCCGCACAGGACATATCAGAAGTGAGTTTCGGGGCATGATTTTCTGACTGATGCCTTACGAAGGTTTACTGTGAAGAGCACACAATGTCGCTTATGACTGTGACAACAGCAATGAAGGAAGGTGTAGATGAGACCATATGAGTTGTCAGGCCTGTTGTCATAAGAATAGGGAATAAGACCAAGAGATAAATCAGTGTATGGACAGAAGGGTGACAAAAGATTCAGTGTCTTGATGAATCAGTAGGACTTCGTTGACTGTCAAGTCCCGCGAACGAGTAGACGAAGCCGGTAGAAATGGCTAAGACGAATACTTGTGGCATCAGTGCAAAACAGAGCGGCAAAATTCTCTGAGTAGCTGCGCAGCCAATATACTACTTATAAAAGTGGGCTGATTTTGGACCGGTAGTAAAAATTGTTTAACAAAATATATGACGTGCAAAAAACCGTGGATGGGGACACCGAAACTTCCCGTCAAGATGTTAAGGCATGAAGTGCGAGATGCAGCTTATGAAGCCGATACTGTGTCCAGTCTTATGGGACTGTTGTCAGACACAAGTGCTAAGTGTGTCCTTGTGACCAGGTGCGTGGTTTTGAATTGGGCCAAACAGATGGACATTGAAGCATCAGGCGAATGACATTAGACATCTTGACCAGGAAAATGATTAGGAATTTCGGCACCATGCAAACGAAAAGAAGGCCTCTAAATGTTGTTGTACACACAAAATGATGATCCTCTACATACTGATTGCGAATTTATCATACAGGCTGGTTACAGCAAGATGGCAAGTGTAATTATAAAAAGGTATGACATCATTGTATTCAGTGGATTGCACAATAAATAATTGTAAAACGCTTTTGTGATAATAGCTGAGGAGTCTAAAGAGAAAAATGTTGACAACAGTTTTTCAGAGTGTACGATGAAGTGAATCTCGCGTGTAAAAATGTCCAAAAATCAAGTGTTAAGAAAAACGATTGGTGGTGGACAAGGAGGCATACATGTAACCTCCGTCCGCCAAAAGTTGCAGAAACTTTTGTATACGTTCCTATAACGAACGTTGAGCCACTCACGTTCAATCAACAGCTGAACCAGATCAAGTTACTGGGATCATAGTACTACCAGCATAAGTCGTATGCGTACTCTTAGAGGGTGAACGTACATTTGTTTGCGTTAGTGGAGTAAAGTATAGGGGTCCAGTATGTAACCATAACTGCTAACAAACGCGGAAAGATGGATTGACAAGATGCTATCGGTTTAGTCAGGTGTGTGATTAGATAGTCGGGCAGATCGGCTGGTCGATTACCGTGTCACGATGACCAATAGGAAAGTCGTGTCACAGGGTTGGGTGGGCGAGTGTGTGACAGACAGAGATAGGCGAGTAGGAATAAGCGAATATCAATAACTAGGTGAGGCGTATAGGAGAATTTGGCATTGCGGGGGCTGGATGTGGGACTGCCAGCGGCATGCGATTAGTCACGTAAGATGATGAAGAGTATGGCAGGGTAAAATGAAAGGAATCTTGACATCTGCGAAAGTTCTACCCATCCGGTGTGGGCAGCCTAACTGTGGTTTGAAAATGCAGTGAACAGCAAGGTTTTTCAACTAGACGGTATATATCCAGCAATCAATGATATTGTTAATTCTAACCTGGTCTGAGACCAGCGGTAGCAACGAAAGGAAAAATAGCGAGTTGGACTAACTTTCACTTGTCACGTCTGGCTCATCAAGTTGCCATGGCTTGGAACACTTTTGTGATCAGAAATGCACTACCGCTCCACCACTAGAGAACCAGACAACTTGCAGTTGCGCATGTTGCAAGTGAACCCGTAAACTCAGAGATAAGCATGTCAACGAAAATCACAATACATGTCTAGACTGCCGGCTACCGGAATCGCAAACGATCTAGGTAAGTCATGCAGATTGGAAAAAGATTAGTATAAACTCAATTAACGCCGGTTAAACAAACCGTCAAAATCAACCAGAAGTGAACGACAAACTAAGTGCTTGTAAAAGTACAACGGGGTGGTATCACTAGTTAGGTTCGATCACAACAACAAGTGAATGACGTTCAGTTAGTCACAACAGCAGACAATCTGTAATCATTCAGTTGACTGTGGACGGTGGGGATAGTGAGGATAGATCGGATTCGAATTAATTCGACTTTGATGAGTTCAGAAGCAAAAGGTAGTTTGACGAACGGTCTGTTTTCGATTATTTATCATCATATCATTCATATCATCTTGATTGTCGAGCGAGCAAAACCATAAGCAATTCGTTCCATACTTATATTAAAAGGTTCTGATTTAGAAGGTGTTCAGGCGATTAACTTTACCTCCGGAGTTATCACTCGAGTAACAAAGTGTCATGGTAATCGTAGCAGTTCGACGAATTTTTTCTGAGCGCACAACTGCAGATTGCACAGTCGAATTCCGACCTGTTCCGCGGTGGCCACAAACTTAACTCCGACTCCTTTGGGTTGACTACTGGTCAGGCAGTTAATAGGTTAGACAACCACTTCCCGTGAGACCCGATGTCCCCATTCAACAAGATGCGCCAGAACTACAGTCGAGATCGAACTTACCTCGCCTCTAGTCAACCACGTGGAGGTGATACTCACTTATCCTTTGAGATAGGCGCTTGGGAGTGCGAATGATGTGGCACTTGAACGAGTAAACACAAAAGGAGATCACATATTTAAACAGTGTATATTTGAGTTGCACGTAAAGTACCGGGTTGAATCTGGACCAGATTTTCAGTTGTGCCCAGCGTAGGTCTTTTCAATTAAGTTAGTTTTTCTGCGGGTTGTCATATCAACTAACTTCGTGTTACTGTGGTCTAACGTCGTATGAACCAACTTCTATTCGGCACATTGAAGTTTAACTTTCAGTACTGTCATATCTGTATGTCTCTCAATAAATTTTGTGGGGTAAACGTTTTCTGCAAATCTCTGCAGCAAAATATAATCTTTGATTCATTCCTGTCATCAGTGCGTATTTTCGTAGCTGTGTCTGTCAAACTACGAACGAGATATCGTTTCTGTCTGAGCACGTACCTAATTAAAAAAGACAATTGACCGTACTAAGCCCCCCTTTCCTGTGAATGCCTTTCCCAACCGAACTTCAGGACCACATCCAAGAAAGATATTCGTCATCGATCTCGGTCACAAGTGTAAAGTTGAGATTAGGATGTGCTGCGGTCACCTTAAAAATAGGATCCTTAGATCCACAGTCTCGCCAGTTACGTAGATGATATCATCCACGCACCTCTTGTAGAGTGTTATGTTCAGTAATTCCAGGAAGAGTGGTTCTGTCTGATATCGTCGTAGAAATACTTGTCATTAGCGGGCCTGACAGTGACCCCATCACAACGTCATCATTCTGACGGTGTCTTTTCCCATCAACCAGTAACTGTACATCGTACGTGCTTGTTTGTATCAACTGTTTGAATGTGTCTTTGGGTAAGCCTACGTTCAAACCTTCAGAACGGTGGTCAGCGGTCTCGACGCAATATGTCTTTGAACAGACAGTATACATGGGGGAAAACACCTCTTTTGTCCATGTTCAGCAATCGGATAGTGTTGAGGAACTCGAACGTATCTTTCAGTGATTGCATCGCGATGTTTCTTCCCACGGGTCCTAGGAATTGCTACAGACTGTCACCGATACATGGGGAATTGCACATATCAAGAATCAAGTGTAATGGTCAACCTTCCTTGCCGACTTTCGACAGAACGTACAATGTCGGTATTTTCGCTGTAGTAGGATGATTTCGTTTGAATGTCAGGAAGTCAGTCAAAACATACTGCATCAGGTTTCGTACGGCCTTAGAAACGATTTGTTCGATTTTATCGACTCTGATTTTTCATTTAACACGTTGCTTGATGCAGATAACTCACTCAGTATATCAGTTAGTTTCTGCGGGTAAGTTGATCTGTCCATCAAAACAATTCCTACACCCTTATATAGTTTTGATAGCAATGTATTATCGACTCTGCCCGAGTCTTCTAGTCCTTAGATGTGACGTTCCGTCAGGACATTGAATAAGTGAAGTCTGGTGTTGGGTTGTTGATAACACGCATGAATCTAAGTGGTTTTGAAGAGTTCTGCACTGAGTTCTGACGACGGAACAAGAGATTCGGCTTGAATGTAATTTGTCAGGAGAATCAGCTCAGCGCGTGACCTTTAAACGGATAACGAAACTTGGCTGTATTTGTTCGGGTAGCAGCTTTCTGTATGGAACTAATCCAGCTCACCTAAGTTTAATTCTTTCAGGTAGTCTCTATTTGGGGTCAAATTGCCTCGGCAAAATGAGAACATGTTTTGCCATGATGTTGGCTTTAAGTATGTAAATTTTTGTTATCGATCTGGGGGTGAGAACTCTAGATAGACGAAACAATTACGGTGCAAGTCTTAATCTCTTGATAAGTGTGTGTGTGTGATTTGCTGGCTGTTTGTGTACATTAATCCAGTTATCTCCGTAAATATTTGGAATGTGGTGCGACCGTGCTGTCATTTTGGGTCACTCACTGAAAGCATGCAATGGAGGACAGTGTGCTTGTTGGAGGACATGATAAATACACGTCGACTGGAAGAGAACAACCATATGAGGATTAAAATTTCAGTTGAGGACGGTGAACGAAGGTACACTGACCGTAGTTACTGTTGCACTTTGATACTAATCTAACATAATTACACGGGGGGTGAACTCTGTCAAACACTTGATTGTAAAACAATGACCTCCTTCTATATTGGTAAACTTATTTCAACAAACAGTCACAATTGTAGGCAGGTTACTTTTCTGTTTTAGCAGAATTTGAACATAGTGACGTTGGATGTATATGTGGACAGTAGTGGTTTGGCTTATTAACACTAATCAGGCGAAGGATTAAAGACATTTTTAAACTCTGAACACTGAAGACAGTGGAAGTGGACCGGTTACTCATAAGCGAAAGGGAAGTGTGAATACATTGCTGATAAATCGTCTTCAGGCTTGTGCAACCGTTTTTCTGAACGAAAACGATTATGATAATGGCATTCCTTCATTGGTGAAAGACGACAACTAATATTCCATGTGTGAAGGACATTAATGAGCAAACGATGAGAAACCCAGTAACAGCCGAGAAACAAGGGTTCTAGAGGCGAAGGTCACACCGAACTGGGCTACCATGCGTTCCCAAAGAAGTCGATTAACGTGTGTTGTTCGTAACTGTGGTCTAGTGGATCAACTCTGCGATCAAGAGGGAAGTGGGAAAGCATGACACGCACTTCACGAGTAATCAAAGGGTTTGGGCAAAAATTAACTCTGATTACACGCGCACTATGCTAGTGCACATCTACATTGCTGACAACTGCCCGATCAGTTATCAACATTTAGGCCTGTTGAAGGGGATATGACACTTTTGTATAAGGAAATCTTAGCATAAAATTGGACTAATTGAAGAATTCGACAGACCGTGGGTGACTTACAGCAAAATAGATTTGCAGAGGGTACTGTCATACCCGTGTAAGTGTGCAATCAACAGTAAGCCTCACAGGCTGTAACAGGGGTAGAGAGGACTCGTGACTCAGTAGAATTATATACGAGGGGAGTCAAAAAGTAATGCCATTTTATTTCGGACAGGTATAATTACCAACACAGGAACATGTATTATACATCAAAATAAAGCTGGTCCTCTGTGGATTACATGCCTACTTCTCAACATAGCCACCGTTACGCTCAATAGCAACGTCCCACCTTTGAATGAGCGCATGTATCCCTGCCTCGTAAAATTTTGTTGTCTGTTCTTTGAGCCATTTGTTCACTGTGGTTTTCACTTCCTCGTCACTGAACTAATGTTTGCCTCTCAACCCCTCTTTCATGGGGCCGAAGAGGTGATAATCTGAAGGCGCTAAATCTGGTGAGTATGGAGGATGCCGTAAAGTTGTCCATCCGAATGAAGCGATTGTCTCCCTCGTCTTGATGCTTGTGTGTGGTCGAGCATTGTCTTGCAGAAGGAGGACTTTGCGGATTGGCAAATCGAGTCCACTTGTTGAATTCTCGCTCTGAGCCTCGTCAGGGTCTAGATGTAGGCGTCAGAGTTTATTGTTTCTCCTCTAGGCAAGAAATCAAGCAGAATGACACCTTGAGCATCCCAAAAGATAGTCACCATGATTCTTCCAGCTGACTTTTCATCCTTCAAACGACGAACCCACCTGCATACATTGTCTCATTTACAAGCTGTAACGTCATTTTAATTTGTGTGGGCGAATGAGTCGTGAGTCGTTGAGGCTGCGACCAATCAGGACACAGCTTGAGTCCTAACACGAGCGTGGGGCACACAGGCGGTCTTGTCACGCATACAACAGTTACAACCTACTATCAGACGTTAACCATTCACCCAGTGAAGGGAGCAGTCGATCGAACACATTGTTGTGTGAGAAAGTTTAAAGGTGATTATGATGCGGTACTCAGTATTATAACCCCATTGATCAAACATTCCCATATTTTGAGAAAAGTGATTTTTGAAAAAGGGTTCCGGGTTAAATTCTTTATGCGGGCCCTAGTGTTGTACACATGGTCAAGTCAAGTCATATGTATCCCGAGAGGTGAATTTTCCGATTTTCACTTACTGAGGTATTCAGCAACTGAACGCCAATAAACCAACTGCATCTGAGTCACAAAAGCTTGAAAAGCTAAGGAAACGGTCATTGCCAGAAAAAGTTATACAAAAGAAAGTCTGTTGGTTCGATTTAATGGTTAATCCATGACTAAGATGGCTGTGTTTTTTGCAGAACTTGGGCTAACTGAGAAGCAACAACAGAGGAGTAAGAGCCGATGTGTTCAGGTAAATGTTTTTACTGGGATACAGTAGAAGCTATAGAGATACACTCAGATAGAACGAAATCAGGGCAGAAGGTTGTGTCAAATGGAAATTTGCTGAAAAATCTTGCATACAGTATGAACTAATGAAGGACAATAAAATCAACGAACTATTTAAGGGGGCTGTCACTACAAATGGATAAATGTTGTAAGGATCTAGGAAAACGTAAAACGTCTTTTCATAACAAACCAGGGATAACAACTGGGGAACAATATGTCCAGTGCGAAAGCAAACAGACCTTGATAAATCAATTGGCCGAGTGATGTGGAATGAGGGACAATTCTAGCACCGGACACAAAACAAAGTTTAGGACTTTTCCAAGAGCATCAGTAAAATGAGCTGATCATGTCATGATTTTACTCGAAGTAATCACCAGAAATTGAAAAGCAATCGGGATAAGGGTTTATTATTTACCTTCAAGAAGGGTCACGGGCAAGAAATCTGCTCATTTTGAGTCTCCTTCCTGAACGAAAACAGAATGTCAACCGCGATAGTATAACCAAAATGACGGTTCAGATAAAATGTCCAGCAATGGGGAAGGGAAACACTGAGCTCGATGTTTGGTGCTCAACACCGCTTCATTTAAGTGTGATCCTGAACTCGTATGAGTATGCTATAAGCTGAAACCAAGAAAGCAAAAAGGATTTTACTTTACAAAAAACACTAGAGTCACTGATGAGTGGGCCGACAAGTCTCGATCACTGAAGCGAGTAAATCGGCTACCAGTTGTAAAGTTGTGCAGAAGTTCAAAGTCCAAAGTCTGAACTAAGTATCCTTTGAAAACTTGAAGAAGCACCTCCCTATCATCGTTTATACACGCATCGCTGTAGACTAAAAACAATTGTGTGGCTGTTTCTTTCTCCACTAAAGGATAACAGAATGGAATGAAGTAAACAGAACAGGAGAATCCAAGGTTGAGCTTGAGCAACGGTGGAGAAACAGACCAGAATCTGTGTTGTTCGCTGGAGCCTCCATTTGATCGAGAATGAAGTGGTAAGTACCCACGTCCGCAGGAATACCCCACTTTAAATATCAGTGAGGGTCTGCACTTATCCATTCTAAGTAATCTACAACACACTCTTCGACCGATTAGACCTTTGCTATCTCTGCGTATCCGCCTTCCTATCGCATCACACTTCCATTGGTAACATACATCCGTGTAGCCTATGTTCCGCTATTGATGCGCCTGTTTAAACTACCGTTTACTGGCTGATAACATTAGGTGATTTCCATTGCTTCCCTCTCTCATGGTCTAGGTCGCATTATTACGACTTCACTCGGTTCAGTCGCCATTTGTGTAGCGATCGCATCTGATTTTCTTTCTTACTTGTTACTCTTCGTCTGGTTTTCTTATAATGTTAAAGCTTAGCCGGGACTAGAAACGAATTGAAGTATGTATTCTGTTTTTGCATTATTTATCGTATCAGTAGCACCGTTGTTTTCATCGCCAATCGCGTTTACCTGTTGAATGTCACAAGAATTTATTACGAGTGCTTATAGGCTAGGGTGGACCTCTTGCAGTGGCAACGGCGGAAAAGTTAGCACGTTCCAAAACACCACCTCTTATGAATTCTGTTACAACGAAGTTACCGTAGAGTTCCGAATTCACAAAAATATGTTAGACTTCAACTATTTCGAAACTTTTTGGATCCGCGCTTAACTCTAATCGCACTTCATAGAACTAGAGCACATGGTGGTAAATTGGAAAACCATGTGATACCTCAGGTAGGATTTCACAAAAAACATGTACCACAAAATTTGTCACATGGTGGTTATTGGAACCAACAATTCTTAAGTGAACAAAGAAGAAAGCATTGTTTATTTAAAGAGCATCAAATTTTCGACGATCTTCTAAATAATTCAAATAACTGTTTACTGCCATGCTATCGGAAACCTCGACATCAGATGAAACAGTGTCTGTAGTTGTATATTGTTGGACTTTATTCAGCCTGTAAGAGCTGAATTATGTTATGTGGGCTCGAGATCAGACGATTCGGATGTTCATACAAGTTTTTGTTTAGCGGTTCGTAAATTGTAATCTAGAAATATCCGATCTTTCTACTTAGAGACTACTAGGATTATATATTCTTGTAAGTTTTAATATTCCGACTCACTAAAGATGTAACTAGGTAGGAGTAACTAACTTCTTTCAGTTGACCAGATAACGATCCGACTGCAAAACGGAATGACTAACATCTTTTGTTATAACAATAATTATGTCTTCTGCGATCACTTGGCGTTATTTACAAGAAACACTTGCCCAGGGCTAAATCCATATGATCCTCATGGCTTCTCATCTCCTCAACCATCTTAATACGCTTGCTGTCCATATATTCATGGATTTCATCAGGTGAGCCATGATGTTTTACGCCTTTCAGTTTTAAACTACTCTCTTTATTTTCCGATCCTTTCCGTCTGGCATTCCAAGCTCGATTTTTGTTCAGCGAGTTAAATTGCGTTTTAGATTAGTGAAATGTTTCAGGCAAAGGTCTGGCAATCGTTTGTCAAGAAAGTTGTCACCAATTGAAGCTGGAAGACATATGAACACAGCTCATATCAAGGACTGCTAATCATTGGAGGAGAGACTACAGAAAAAAATTAAATTAGAAGAAGGTACGGCATCGGGATAGGTAACAACGTAATTCGTCGGAACTGGGTTCACTTGACGCAGCTTCGGGGAAGAGAAGTGGAATACAATAAGAACATACGGAGACCACGGATACTACACATACTGTTGGTGTCAGTAACTACAAAAGAGTATGTAGTGGCAAAATACACGATGTAGACATTATCGATGGGCCAATACAAACCGATAAATGAAAGAGGTATTGGTAGCTGATGGTGATTAATGGCTTGAATAGACGCAAATTGAAACCAATCAGCATAGCCAGACAGACCAACCAATGATCATGTGGGATAGCGAACGAATAACGGTGTAAATCGATTACCAAGATAGGACACAGTCAGCACCGCAGCTAGTGACCTCGGAAAAATGCCATTCCGCGGGTTGATAACTTTACAAAGTTTGTTATTTGAGAAACAGTTTCTTGCTGTGCGCTCGGCGATCGTTGTCATCCTTCACAATGAAGAAGTGTTCTTGCACGCCTGCACTGAAGAAATGTACTTGAATTAATTCACTGCAGATGCACCGAAATTCAACTGGACACGAGTGAGGAATTTGTAATCGAAACTCGGACGAAATATTCCTTTAGTCTATGATCACCTGATTAGCAGAGTAGCGAACACGTTCAGCAGCGAGCAAGTCTAACATGAGGCCAGTACAAACGACTTAAATAAAATACTCAGTTAGCTCTCCTGTATAAATCCAGTGGAATTTTTGAATCGCTTTATACCTAAGAAGCGCTAAAGCATTACCAGGGTCTGCACTGAGGGACATGTATGTACTTTCTATGGGTCAGCATTCAGAATGTAATGAAACTTTGTGAAATCGAGTGATCTAATGAAATCTGTACATATTGTTGAAAAAGTAACGATGACAGGATGAATGACCGATATTCATCAGAGGTCACGAAAAGGGTTACTAAAAAAAGCCGGTGGCCACCACAACTTGTTTAATCCACTGTCGGTGGTCGAACACTCAGAACAGTTGGATACACAATGAAAAAATGTGACATTTTACATGTATTGTACATGGACATATCGACTCAGGGTGGTCATGAAGCGAGTTTTGATCACGTGGTTTTGTTCACTGGAGGATGTGTCCATGATGTATTTTGTAGGCACTTGTTCTCCATTCTAATGTTGTATGCCTTTCAAAAGTAACCATCATCTGTGATTAACCACTCTTCCACAAACCAGAAAGTGAGTACTCACCAACAGTCTGGAAGTCTTTAAATAAATCACATAGACTGAAGATCACTCACAAATGATCGCAGCTGTCGCATTCCCGTAGAATTTCTAGTCGGCCCATTTCGAAAAGAAGCACTAGACTCGAGTCTCGCTCTCATTAGAGTTCGTCACTAGTGCATATCATCGCCACTACCGCTGGGACTTGAACCACGGACACGCTGTTCATGAGCAGGCAACCGTGTTTACCAGTACGCTATTGACCTCACGTTAGGCACGATCAAATTATCATATGTGAACGCTCGACCACTTTCGCTTGTGAGTAATGATCAGGTGGCTCGATCGCCTCGAGAGGACACACAGTTGCTGCCTCTACACTCCAATCGATGAACCCTCGACTAGGACTTCTCTGCAAGTTGAAATCACAGAAATCATTAACCCGTTGAGCGGTATTTTTTGAGTACTGATGTGTAGTATGTGGTTTTGAATAGGAGAACCAAAATTACCTACTACTCATCAGTGACATTACTAGCCGATCTCGACTTTCTCCTACTGTTTTACCCCCTATTTCTTCTGTCTTCCATATGCCTTAGGGCGATTATTGTTTTCTGAGGCCAAGATAACTGGTGAATATTGGCGACTTTAATGTCCGCACTCTGCGACAAGTCGGTCAGCAAGTTGCTCTGGCTAGGACTCTCTCAAGTCTGGAGCTTGATGTGTGCTGTGTGTCGGAGACGCGAGTCTACGATTCTAGCACGGTTATC
>LUCH01000543.1:106653-129208 GCA_013368495.1 Paragonimus heterotremus
TCTTCTCTTATTAATTTTCAACCTTCTTGGTAACGTTTTCTTCTAGGATATTCCATGTCGCTGTTGAGGTGAGCGGCAGCCCGAGCCACAGTACCATTTGGTCAGGCTCATGGCTGTTATGATGACGATGATGATGACTCATCAGTAAACAGATCATAATTAAGTAAATAAAACATACTCATGCAGCGTATTATGTACTGCACTTGCCTCCTCGTGTTCTCAACTTTCAAGCCATACTTGACAAGGTGCAGTCAATAAGTCACAGACGTAAATTGCCCATCGATGGTAAGGGGAAGATGAGACTTGTTCGCTGCTCTGGTGGTCACGTAGAAAGTCTCGAAAACATGTCCCATATTCTCGGGTTGATCAGTACGCCAATTTTTACTGTGATCGTTCTTGTCGTCAACACGGAAATTTTGTTTTATCTGATGGGGGAGTTTTCAGTCAAAGAGCAGCCAAAATAAGAGTCACTTCACGTTCGGTCTACTGAGTCGCTGGATTTATCAGACCTCCTGTCATTGGGAGCCTACAGCTCCCGTATGGATGTCAGAATTCTACATCGCACAAAACAGTGTGATTTTGTCTGGCACCGATTGCTCAACAAAGTCTACAAGAGTTACGAGCTCGTGGTGGACATGGTGATTTCGCATTTCGGTTCTAGTTGCTACTCCATTGGCTGATAAGGAGATGCCGGTCAGAGAGAGTAATGCACTTCATCGGGCTGTTACTGACAGTTTGTGCTGGGTTATACAAATATTTATGACTGTCGTTCAGTCAACATAATTGTATTGTAACGATCAATGGAGCATTGGGGTGGAAGCGTTTGTTTTACGCGTTTAGAGTGAAAGTAGCAGCCAGAGAGTCAACTAAAGGTGACCGTAAACAGATGAGCAAGTCATTCAAATGAGTAGGGTTGGGTGAGGCTAACTGATGATACAAAGAACCAGTTCTATGATCAGTACTCTATCAAACTCCGTTCAACACCAGTAAATGACCGAATTTTCCTTCCGGGCATTTCCATTTTGCGGATTAGGTGCGATTTAACTGTCTTTTCCGAAGTGACGTAGTAGTACATTTAGAAGACTCTCCCACATCTATTAGACCTAGCAGTATGTTGAAACAACTCAAGCAGCAGTTCGTGGAAGCAACCACTAAAACAATCTGTATTCAGTTTTAGGATATCTTTGACGGGTTTGACGACCTTGATGTAATCATCTCGAGCATGACGTAAGAGGAGATTGATTTTTTTGCTGTCCTCACTATGTACGCAAACAATGAAATCAAGAAGAAGACATTCCGCTGGGCTAGATGGAAACTTACTGGACAGTTCCGAAAAACCAAGGAAGACGGGTGGAGAAGAGGTGAATCGATATAGAGCTATGCTGATGGCCAGGAGCACGTAGAGTTCCATGATTTGCCTAAGGCGATTTTCGGTCAGTTCATTCAGTAAGTTAAAGCAATGACTGACGGTTTTTATGGCGTTTTGTGTGTACAACCGAAAGGAATCATGAAGATTTGGGGCGAAACAAGTTAACAGCCTACTAAATCGTTCGGCTACCGTTGATTGGGTGACAATGAACAAATTGTTACAACAGGCCGATCAACAAGATGGTTGATTTTATCCAGGACTTGGTCGAGATGCAGAGATTCAGTAGGCGGTGGTAAAAAGGAAACGTTGTGGGTAAAGGTGGGCTTTTGTAGAAAATTCTGAAGCCAGATGATGCAACTTTAGAGCGCACTGTATTTAAGTCCCACTGGAATCAAGAGATTTTCCCTCTGTACTCTTGTGTCAATGTAAAGGGACCAAGCAGAGTAGGGACCACTATCTGGGATTCGGTCTGCAGTGCTGTGTTTGGAAGGTACTAAGAAAAATCCCGGTCAGTTGTTGAAATGAAAGCTTGGAAATGTCTGTTTTTCAGGAGCACTGTGGATTGAGGGCGAGTAACTATGACTGATAAGGTGTTTGCTGTACAGTGGCTCCAGGAAGACTGCCGTGAACGCACCCGGAAGTTGTACGGTCATATTGCAGATATTACCAAGGCACCTGATTCAGTAGGCGATGAGGAATTGTGAATTGTACTGTGTGAGTTTGGACGTTCAGGTAAGTTCATCAGTTTAATTAAAATGTTATATGCGGCCATATAGGCTAGATGCAAACATGTGAACTGACCTGTCGTGAGTTCGAAATTTTCACTGATATGAATCAGGGTTGTGTTATAACCTCCAACCCTGTTTAGGCTGTAGGTAATCATGAGGCCTACAGTTACTATATTGAACTTGGAGAACAGTGCTTAAAACGAACTTCGCAAAGAATAGTCATGGCTTTCGCGACCAGATTAACCACAACTGTGTTGTGAATATCAGCACCTGTAGAATATTTCCCCTTATTTAGCCGTATCTGGACGGAGATACTGTGCCTACACTGAGAATCCGTATCAATGGGGACATTGTGCATACTTGTGTATAAGTCTGGTTTCTGGATAGCAGTTTGTGGCATGATCCGTCCGTGGACTGTTAGTTGCACGGTCGTTCGGGGAACACTACCTCTGCTCTTGGACAGCTTGAAAGGCATGTCTGGAAAAATTGCAGACCGGCAATCGCAGAGGCCATTGTAATTTTACTTGACTAGCTAAGTCTGCGACCAAAATGAGACTACTGTATGGAGTTTATTCTTTCCAATGTGAACCCACTGAAGAGCATGTTTGAATGTCATAATTATGCGCACATATATGAACGATATAAAACTGACGAAAATGTTGTCATTCTTTTTGTATCTGTTTCATTGCTTTCCTGTTTTGGACTATATTAAGTAATGCATTAATCTGTCACTGTTCCGATTTTGGTAACTACAGGATACATGTCCAGTGCAGGGAGGCTGAGGGAGAAGTACTTGTACGTTTTCGGACCCTGTAACCGTGGCCAGTGTAACTTCGTGACCACAGGTATACTAGTGTAGTGAGGACCAGCGATCACGTTGTACTACTCACATCACTAACAATTAGTAGGGATGCAGGAACATGGATTTTGACATCGAAGTAACCGTGGGAAAAATACAGAAAGAAACATCGGATTGTACCATGGCATGAAATGGTCCTTGGTACATGCAGGAACTGAGCATTTGCGTTTGTGGCAACCGTGACGTTCTGTGCCCAGTACCGTACGCAGATGAGTGTTATGTTTGTCGTCCTGTTGAAACGCATAACCAATGTTTTGGTTTGCTGAATAGACGATGTTTGCGCCATCCGTATTCTCGGCTCGTAACACTAAGTTAAGGATTCGAGTTTTTGATCCCGCAAGCCAAGTAAAGTTTAACTGTAATCATGAAGTGCAAATTGCAGGAAAACATTTGTCAAAAGTTTACACTGTTTCACACTTTCGTCTCCACCTCATCAGATATAAATCTGCTATAAGATAGACTGTAATAAAATTGGACTGAAGCAGTTTCCAGTTTGGAGGAAGTATAGCCAATCAGAACCCATGCACAAGCTGCTGAGAGCGGAATTGCGGTCGATCGGCACCAACCAATCAAAAACGGCGACCGGCTGCTGCATCGATTATGTTTCCAAGTGGTGGAGATTAAAACAAACGGTTTGACTACATGTCAGATTTAGACAACCAAGCTGTTCGAAGCAAGGCCGCGGAACGTAGCAACGAATGGGTCGACTAGAGTGCAAAAGCTCCCGTCGCCCAACAAAAATCGTTAATACTGCTGTTCCATTATAAAAAGTGTTGTTTTTCCAGTTAATTGAGATTGTTTAATGTTCCTCAAACTACTGTGGCCCTGGTTTTCTTGACTTGAGAAATAAGCACGCGACAGATTGTACTTGCCATAAAAATACAAATTAGTGTGAAATATGGACCGGTGACATTCTTATATGTGTAACCTGTGCATAACATATTCCATAACCCCAGGAAAAGTAGATCATATCTGGACAAAACTGAATGTTGACAGCATTTGGAACGAACAGTTATTAACCCATGAACCGCGTGTTACGTCATGATGTTACAGCTGAATGCTTGTGAACATGACCAGGTCAGTTATACACGCAAACAGAGAGTAAAAACGGTAAGACAGCGGAAGACAGTCTTAAATAATGCGATTCCCAACTCCAGTTTATCAAGCTATGTTTGCGTCGGACATACATTTAACTTACATAAAACACAGTGTGGTGGATTATCAAACCAGAGGTGCTAGTATCCAAACGCACGGTGGAATAACTCAACGCTGGGGAAGTTACGTCCAAAAGCCCAGAGCGAGCGGATCGCGGACAGCATTGGCGACCAGACGAATCATGACTCAACAAGATCGGACCAACGACCAAGATATGGATGGCAAAATGGAATGAATTACCAGACTGAAGGGGCGATTATCATTTGAAACACGAATGTAATATATGATCTTGCGCTGCTTTGCTTGTGAGCAGTATGACACAGCTAAAATGCACAAAAATAAACGGCAAGACAACATCAGAAAGACCTGGAAATGAAGGTGACGGTTGATAACGTGTATATGTACGGTGTCGGATTTATCACCACTAAAACTTCAGATACACGAATGCCAGGAATGCGGATATACGTCTGCCGGCCAACTAAATATTTTCGTTCGTGCTTCGGTGATTTCACATACCTTTTACTGGATATCCGGCAATAATCAACTTCCTAGTCAGAGAGTTTTCCTGTTCACATCAGTCTTAGACTGTGGTTCCGCTAAGCAAATCTGTGTATGTTCAGAATGCCTAGACAGAAACGTGGGTTCGTGTGGTAATTCGACAGCTCGGCGGAAACATTTGAAATTGGCCTTGATGTGCCCAGATGTAACAAAAACGAGGACAGGATATGCGAATTGGCTACATAAATACAGAAAAATTACGTTGTTTCATTTTGCGTTTTGTGTATTGCGCAAAGTGGAAATTTTTTGAACGGCAGTGTCACGCTCAGATGAATCTAAATCAGACTTATCCAGGTGCATCTCGACAATTAATGAGGACAACCATGGTTTGGTGAGCCTCAAATTGAATAGAAAAAGATCGCAGATAGTGAAGTGCTTATTGGCGACCAAAGTGTACATCACATGTGCTTAAGTATGTTGCAGAAGCTTGGTTAAGAACTGACTATTGAAAGACCAATTAACAGACACACGTTAAAGTTTAAGACGTTAGCCTTTACCTAACTGTAGGACATTTTTGGCTATATGACCATTATCACATGTAGTGAAAAGACTGTTATCATTCAGCACGTTGAAGTTTGTTAAGAGTAAGGGAAATTAACGGTGTCAGACATTTCTTTTAATAATGAACAATGATTATCTTCCGTAGTTTATTACCATCCGGCAATACTGAGGTCAGGTGAATCTGTGATCGTTTTGGTTAGTTGGTTGTTATCGTTCCGGATGTTTCTACTATGTTGCTGCCTCGATTTTTCAGCTTGATTATGGCAGGACTCCATAATGATTACGTAATCCGGTCTCTGTGACCACTATCAGATAATTACTAGGAGTTAGTGGTCTATCACAGGGCTAACACCTCAGTAGACCTACGGGACACATAACCAGATTAAGAACACATGACCCATGTTCAAAATCTCAAATATTTTTGAGTTAACGAAAATTACTTGTTACCTAACTGTCTAGAATTGTAAGCAACAATATGAAAAACAGATTAGTGACAAGATTACCAAGAATGCAACGAGTGAACCAGAATCATTCGACAATACATACATTTGTATATAGGCGGGTTCGACACCGTGACCTAAATGGTTCGTTGCATTTTCGGCGCACCCTTTAAGCGCCCATCTGTTTGGGACGTGACAATTTCCCTAGAGTATAAACTTCTCAGTCACCACAAACTGCAGGGACATGTTTCATCAAGTACAGCTCTGAAGTGGACTAGCGTTTATATTCGACCTGTAGGTGAGGGGATTGATAAGCTATTTTGAGGTTAGTTGTGAGAGTGATCCACGATGGTACAGTACTGTAACGCAACAGTTGCAGTTTGTTTTGGTTCTGAGTTCTGTAAGTTATGGTGGTGGATTACGGAGTATTTTTAGCTTAGTTTGATTTCTTTCTTCCGCTTTTCTGGAAAGGTTGTCTTGTTTCTTCGTTAAAGATCTGATTTCTCTCCCATGGCTTACTGCAGTCAGGGCAAAATCATTATCTGACTCTCAGTGAATGAATTCGGTAGAACATGTGTCTCTCTTTCTAAAAAGGACTGGTTAGAAAGTCTGTGGGAACGTGACAGCTGCAATCGTTCGCGAGTACTATTCCGATTGTAATAACCAAATCACATACAAATTAGTGGTACTCTCACTTGTGTCCTAAAAGTGACTTTGCTTCGTTCGTTTGATTTATGTCTATCGTCTCCACCGGTTCCTTCATTAATTCTGACCTCTTGTTCATTAAGACTTTGTCACATCTCCGCCAATATTCTATTGGCTACAACGGAACTGTGTGTTTGGACGGTTCAGTGAGTCTTGTCAGCCCCTAGAGCCACAACCCATGTCCGATTGGTCCACTAATCTGTGCTCTCATCCAATGAACAGCTGGCTCTTTGTTAACTCGTCTCAACTTTCTTATAAATGTGACTGAAATTTCTTCAATGCGCCTTTCGTCTTATGTATCAACCATGTTTCCGGTCCGATTCGTTCCTTATTTTGGACTGTGTTGGTTAAACTGTGTGCTATTCATTTGGTACCACACACTGTTCAATCCAGTGGTTCTGAACAGTTGAGACTTTTACGAGAAATCACAATTCAGTTTTGTTACATTTACCTGGTTTATGAATGTTCTAGTTTCTACCGTACTAAATCATTGTCAACACCGTTGTCTTGAATTCTTGTTACTTGGACACATTGATTTATTAGAGTCAGTTAAGCTATTTGCCTTTGGACACTTTTTTTTATACACATATCGACCTGTTCCTTGCACTTAACAATGAAACGTGGTCCTATCGCCTACACGTTACCGACTTATTTCTAAGTCGTACAGAATCTACTTCAACAGTGTCATTGTTTTTATTAATCTGCGTGACCATTAAAAGACAACATTTGGAAGAAATACCTGAATTTACAGGGATATATGCTGCTTAGAAACTTCAATCGATCAAACAGTAGTGGTTCTGGCATTATAGTGTCTTTTGTGGTTATGCGACCGATATTACCTCGATACTCTGCCTTTAAGACTTTGTGATGGACCAGAAAGGACGAAGGTGTGATTACCCTAACAACAAGGTTATGGGCCCTTTTCATTTTCCTCTATGGAGTCCGATGGACAGAAATAACTGTACCAAAATGTGTTTCACACGAAACTCATACAGACCGTTCCTTGAGTTGTTGACCTAGTGAATCTACAAGTGATCACTGACTATTCTTGATGCTATACTCGTTTTGAAATTACAGCTGGAATATATAATACACATGTAAAATAACGCAAGTAAAACTTCAAAACCGACCTATAATAGTAATTGTTTCAGCCAGTGCTGCCTCCCCCAGCTTTCTTGATAGGTAGTTTATGAAACTTCACTCCTAGTTGACACCATAATCCAAGATAATGTGCTTCCATGTACAAGAGACAAAGTGCCCAAACACACAGTTCAAAACTTTGTGCCATCAATGGGAATTTCAAAACCACGAACGGGGAACACCCACTGACCCTACAGTTAAACATCTGATGGGCATTCTGTTGGGGTAACAGTGGTTGCGATGACTTTCGCTGTGATTGGTATCCGTATTGATTTCTACAGTAGGCACATCCTGGACGGTTGCAGTTAATAAACGAATTTATGTTCAATCTGCTATTCCCCACTAGTTGGTCGATACCTTGAATATGTATCTGCAACTTATTTGCATAGCGAAAGATATGTCATCAGTAACCTCCAATGTCACGTTCGTCATCCATCCCAGTGGATCTCCTATCTCACTATGGTCTAATTAATTGGCCTAACAAAACTATGGCTGGTTGTGTTAGGAGTACACCAGGTGCCCGAACTCGAAACAGCACATCCTTCAGAAATCCCGACTTTCACGGTTGCACTCAATGACAAAAAAGTTACGCGACTTGTGGTAATTATCACTCGTTCAAAAAAGTAACTGTTCCTAAAAATTGTCCAAGTAAGCACGGGGAAGGTTTTATCAGTTGCTCATACAAAAATAATAGTTAGCAGACCAGACGTGGTACAAACAAAAGATAGTACTAATTTGATAAACAGTTCCTTTTGCACAGACACAATGGCGGCTTCAGTCGTCTCATAGCAATTACCTCGGTAACTGAAGTAAGCGTTTAGTCCGTGCGTGAATATGACTGAGAATGCCGACGGATTGCCAGTCTCGTGATTTGTCTCGAGTACATGACGCGCAGTGGATGAAGACGTTGTCTTGTGTGAATGAGCTTTAGTCTCATTCGCACAGATTCCAACGGGTTGGCTGCCACGGTTGTACACCCACTTAGACAAATGCTCTGCCATCCTGACCTGCAGCTACCTCTCCGTCAGTGTTTATTAAATTAGCACTACCTTGGTAGTGTTGATGAATTTCTTCTTATTTTCATCATACCCGGACAGAACACTTCCCGTAAGTCAAAATTTTATGCATATTTTGTAATTCTCATTTCTGCAGTATGTAGCTGGTAAGATGCAGCGAAATCATTTCGAACAGAGATTGTGCAAAACGCAACTACTTGCTTTATTTTTCCGGTTCATTTCGGGGGAAAGCTTGTTTCGATAATTGTAAACGTCAGATGCGAACTAGGTCAGAATTGTTAAGTGATCAGACCTCGGCAAATTGTCTTTTCACTTGTAGTCAAGATCAGAGTAATCGTGAATATACTAAGACTCGCTCCTTAAAGCGACATCGTTTTATATAATGTGACCAACAACTATGGACTTTCCACAGCCCGTTGTTCGTACATATTATCAACAAAAATTTCGAGTACACTGTGTATTTCTCCTCAACGGGCATTTTTTTTAACGAGGTCTGTATAAGGGCTTACTTCATCTAACCATCATCAGTGTAAGCAATGCTTTCTCTTCGTAACAACTCACCTTTGCCCAAGTCTGGTTTTAAAAGCGATGCACCAAACTGTTCAGTGATCAAGTGGCTCGCAGAGGAACGATCTCAGAAGGCTACCCGAACAAACAGTGATCCAAAGTCCACTTACACTAATGAAAAATTAGTCATACACTACTGGCAACAAATCTTCCCTTAGGGCAATTTAACTGGAGTAATTTACAACTGTATAAGAGTGCAAGTAGCTGTTAGGTGTAACTAACAACTAACTGTTAATTTGGAACGAAATGATGAGGGCTCACTACAGTGAATCTACTAACGAAAGAATTTACAGTCTAACTGCACGCATTGACGTGGATACTTCAAGTGATAAACCCCAAGGTTAAGCCATCGGTCACATGAAAGAACAGTCAGGTGATCAACAAGATGATCTGTCAAAAAGTGACTGGAGAGGTAGGTCAACTATTTACTTTCTGCAGTGGTATAAGAATAAAACAGAGAGGCAGAACAGTACGCAAACCCCTGCACCTAAATGAGCGGAGTACCATTGTAACAGGGAGGTAAACACTGAGATAGTTAGCAAGGCTTGTCGCTTGTCCAAACAAGCGTGATCGGTACAGAGGGGCGATGGTGCTTGATTGAGCGGGGAAAACACTGACACACTGCGGCCCCAAAGGACTTCTCACCGCAAGCAGTGTAGCCAACAGAAGTGGCATCTTTTTAGTGTCAAAATAATTTCATGGTAATTATGCCAGTGTGTTTGTAAGAATTCCAAATTCTTGACGATCAATACTTTCAAGTTGCCCGATAACATTCCGACTGCTTGCAACCGGTCATTGGCCGAATAACCCGTTCAGCTCAGCTGCACCTAGACGCACTTGACCGTAGAACACTGGATGTGTCTAGTGTAGAACAGCATCACAAACGAACAGTAGGTAATGAACTAGTTCGAACATAGTGTTAGCTTCGACTCAGTAAGAACTGAGGACCAGTGACTGCAGATAAAGTTAGGTTATGTATGTATTTCCACAGATAACAGCCCATAAAGTAGTTAGTTAGTGGAAGTGAAATAGCTAATCACCGGTCACACTGCACCATCCGGATACTTGGGTAGCTAAAAGCTCTTCTTCTTTACGACTGATAGGCCAGTAACCTCAAGGTGGTCACAGCACTCTTAGTTGAAAATTACTGGAGCAAACGAGAAGGAAACAAACAGACAAATGCGTTCGTTTCGGAAGTAAAACGGATCAGTAGAGCATGAATCAAAATGAGACTGAGACAAGTAGACTGTAGAAGAAGAGACGATTCGGACATGACAGTCTAACCCTAAGCAAACGAGTTTCAACGGCTAGCTTCGTTAAATGAGTATCTTTTGGAATGGGACCTTGAAGTAAGTCGAGTAGAAAGTAGAAATGTGGTTAAGAATTGGCAAGCGAGCAGGAAACAAACTCACGAAAACAACCAATGGCTTGCTAACACTTATGTTAGAGGCCATTCTTCTCTTCAAAATCGTCTTGATTGCACAGTTGCCAGGAGACTGGAACCAACTTCATGGATGTACGCATTAGGTCTCCGCTTAGAGCCATCTACCGATGGCGTTATCAGGACATATTCAGGTAGTGTATTCCAGGATGGGTATATCCTAACATTAAAATTACGTTGTTCACACTTCAGGTAACTCATTAGGTGTTGCATCTTTAGCGAGCGATCATGAAGACAACAAGTCATACGAAACACAAGTGTAGGCTGAAGAGGATGCAGTGGCTGTGGTAACATTCTATCGGTTAAAATAAGGTCACCCCTGAGTTATTGATAGTCCAGGAATAACTTATCTAATTTAGGCAATATTTCCGATCAAGAGGGCTTACGCAACGATGACATTCGTCTCGTTGCCTACACTATAATCCCTCAACCAGGTGAATCTCTTTCATGAAAGATGATCGAAAAGATTGAATATTTAACTCAAGGTGAGAATGTACCAGTGAGTTCACTCTCAAAAGAAACCACTTCAGCGAGAACGTACTAAACTGCCGGGATCATACTGGCTTTCTTTTTCATCAGAGCAAATCTAGGAGTGACGGACGGAGGTCGTTTGAAAATGTCGTTCCCCGGACTGACTCGCGGACAGTGGTGGTTAGATTGTCGCCTTTACAAAGGTGCTGAGCATCCGATAACTCACCAACGTACAGCATATAACATTTGGAGGAATTGAACAATAGCCCGTGTTTTGTTGTCAGTTTCATTAATGTTATTGAATATATGCCACGTTTTCGCATCGTCAGACGTTGTCAGTAACGGGGAACTTACCAAATGTGGTGTTTCGACGCCAAGTATTGGGGACTACAGCGGGACTAGAACGAAACCTTGAAGTGCCAGTTAGAATGTACCTCACTACCGTTTGCGCTAAAATGATGGTCTTCCAGGAACTCTGTAAATCAACTTAGTAAAGCACCACGGACACCATACTGGGGATCTGACTGAGTGATTGACTGCTGACGGTTTTAGAAGAATCCAATGAAAATTAGCGTTTCAGTCCATTCATATCTGACTTCAAGTAGGTTTGTTAGAAACAGAAACCCCTTTCGTAATCCATACCGATTATCAGGTAATGACATATGATCTGCATTGTAAGGCTTCGACTAATCGTCCAGAATGTTGTTCAAGAACTTTTGAAACAGTAACTAGTAAACTTGTTCGTCATCATCTCCGTTAAGGAAGAGAAAATTTGCTGTATACCTCCCAGGTTATTGTCAGCTGGCCCTGATCTAAAATTCGTCGCAATAGCTTCTTCACCGGTTTTGCTAGCTTTCATGTGCATTTTTCCATTACCATTGTGGAAGTAGGCGTAGGTTCAGGTAACGTATTTTCAATAAGATTTTCTGGCTTTTCTTGGTAATTGTATAGGTGACATCACTAGGAACTGTGGTCGAATCTTTTCTTCTCTGGACCCACAATTATTGCTCACTATGGTCGGTAAACAGCTGCTCTGGAAACCAAGTTTAACACAATGTATCTCAGACGTAGGATGAAAACTCAATCTCACGTCTTACAAATGTGCTCAGGTCGGCAGCGTTGAACAGAGCAGACGGAAACATACATTTTTGCATTGCCAACTGAACGACTATTTATAATTTTGAGTTGAACATCACTCACACTTCATCACACCCTTCGCATTTAGATTGACCTTCCAACCAGTCTCTTCCGAAAAGAAGCATTAGACTTGAGTTTTGTTCTTATAAGAGCTCGTCAGTAGTGTATATCCTTGTCAAAAGTGTCATGTTCCATTAAGATGCCGTTCATAATGCACTGTACTATTAAGCAGTTTTACGTAGAATTCTGAATTAAAGACCTATAGCTTTAATACACTGAGATATTCAACGTGAACGGTTAAAATCTACTACGGATATATTTCACAAACATCTGGTGACCTATAACACTAAAAAAATATTGTAATGAGGACATTTTAAACAATGTGATAACAGTGTCAGGAGGCCATATTCTTCCCTAAAAAATCTCCACCTTCCCAGAGAAAACGATTTTGGCCAACCGAATCGGACTGGAGTTCTCAGATCACTCTATGGACAACTATTGCTACTTTCACCTACTCGACTTATATTCCGCCACACTCCAGTTATTTGATGACCTTGACCACTAACTGTCCTCAAATTTTCTGGTTTGAGATTATTTGTACTTCACAATGCGTAGTATATAAACTTGTGTATTTTTTTCCGTACAATTTTCTCAAGCAGAATAAATTGACTTATTGCACTCGTTTTTAATTTGCTTGGAGAGAAATTAACGGGACCATCTGCGTTAATCTTCGGGACCAAGACGTCTGTTTTGTTTATTTGAAGGGGAAAATCATCTATCGTCTATCGTCTATCTGGCGTATTTATTTGAAAGTTTACAACAAAGATCCAGATATAGTGACAACCTGACATGAACATGCGGATCATTTTGGCAGAACCTATAGATCGTGCTAACCGAATGAATGGAAAATCATCGTAAAAGGAAAATAGAAAGGAAAACATTGGATGTACACCATCCAGTTAAGTCAGCTGGGAATGTAGCATCCACTGAACTCAAACAGTTGTAACACTTTAGAGTACTACACCGAAAGGCGCCATAGCTCCCAATTTCTATCATCAGCGTAAACCGTGCTACACTGGTCTATAAATGTCTTTGCTGCTTGAAAAGGTTGTGTATTTTAGTTAACTGTTTAATGGAACCTACACAATCTGTGAATTTGTCGTTATAGTTGTTGTGGTACAAATTAGGTTTGTAAAATCTGTTTGTAGACTGACCAGCTGCGAGTTCAGGATCGTTGATGATTACATCTCTTCAATATTTACGAAGCAATCAACTAGCTACAGATAACTAGAACAAGCATTAGATGATTTAAAACTAATCATACGCCAGGTACTTTTACAATGGAGTCCCATTTTATTTCATTTTAAGTTTTTATCACCCTTTGATAGTTGCAGTCCCAGACGCAACCCTAACGGTAAACTCACTTAACCTGGTATCAAATCGTGTGAGACTCCCAAAAATTGAGTAAGTTGGTTTCGATAAGAGGTCATTCGAACGACAAACGGGTTTATCAAGATAGGACGATCAAAATTGGTGGCGGCTATCCAGGTAGACGGTTTGTTCTCTGTATGCTCTGAAGTTCCGCTCCAACAGCAATGTGTACATACTGAATAGTTGTGGTAATATTTGGGCACTGTTTTGAGAAACCGAAACTGGACTGTAGGTTGATTTTCAGCACGCCGTTTACAGGACAACTGCCACACAATAAACGCAAAGCTAGTTGACACTTAAGGATTGTCATGACCCTTCATACAGTATGAAGTAGACTTCGTTTTGAGATTACTGATATGGTTTCTCTGTCGTTGTGTGTGGTGTGAATTCGTGTGACATAGTAAGTGGGCTTAAATGCAAAATCCATATTGGTTCTGTGGCCCGAGTGGATGAAGTGGACCAGAAATGCATTGAAAATCTATCACTACAACCGCATTTCAGGCAAAAGGGATTGTGTTTGCTTATTATATCCGAATGACAGATAGTCGAGCGTCTTGATACTCAACAGATGTTATCTGCTGTACGAAAAACAAGCAGCTTCTAAATGAGCCAACATACCTGAGAATCCTGTTGGAGCTGAGAACGTACGATATGATTAGAAGGTAATCGAGGATTTCTAGCGCAGTTTTTGATCATTCTGTCAACTCGGGCCACAGGAAAAATGAAAATATTCGAACAATATTCACTTAATATATTGCCTAACACTTTGACGCACGTTGTGAGAATTATGTAATACTCGGAATTAAGGACTTCGAATAGCTCTAGATTGAAACCTGCCACGCAAGTATTAAGGTGAAGACCTCGTACTGGTTGCAGTAGGCAGTTCATATTCGTGAGCCAAGAAGCCAAATATATGGATGTACAACAGTATTAAAGAAATCATAGTCACTCATTGACTGATCATATTGACATATACAAAGTCACAAACTGTACGTTAATTGATGCAATACAGACCAAAGAAATTGGCGAATAACGGAAGGCGTAACATTGAGACTGATCGTCTATTCGTGATATGGTTTCTTTAACGCGACGTTTGGATTAGCCTACTGTTAGGTTTTCTATTGTGTCACGGTCTGGATAAACAGTGAATCGAGTAGATTTTTTATCACAACCTTCCTTCATTTTGGAAGCTACTGCATTCACGTTTGCCAGTCGTGCTGATCTTCTCGTAGTATGCTGTGAGGTTTGAATTAGCCTTCTACCTCTTTTCGTGTTATGGACAGAAAACATTCTGGTAAAATTTGCTATCAAACGCCTGACAGTTGACGACGCTATCTGATGAAGATCTGCACCATTACTTAAACTTTCAACGAACGGTTAAACCAACCTCGATCGTTCCTGTGTTCTCAAGTTTTGGATGTCAATGTCAAGGTTATGATGAGCCTATGTGTCACACGTTAGTAGATGACCCTAGCTCATTGGAGACGTTATCAAGAGCGTTGCTTAGTTTACCGTCAAGGAGGGCAACTTTCTAGTGATATTGTCTTTTAGCTACCCAGATCTAACTTAGTTACTGGAATCGACCGTCGAATATGTGACAACCAGTGGCAAGGTTGTTTCATCATCTGGCTGGCGTCAAACATATTTGAATATTCATCCCAGCATGTGAGTGCCGTGTAAGTGTTTTCCAGCAGTCATACTAGGGAGTTGTTATCGGCTAACGCGGTACTGACGGTTTACTTGCGTTTTTGCAATTTTAATGAGCACATCATTTGTACGTCATCTTTTTGAAGTTAGTCTACCAATGTATACAAAGTTGTTCATTGGTTAACTTTTATACACCTGTTTCTGAGTTCTTTACGTATTCACAAATCCATACGTCAAGTGCTGTCCACTGTTGTGTCTAATTGTAATATAAGTAGTCTCCATTTCTGAACTGTTTTGTCTGTACACAAGTCAGAGGGTAACAGAATTGAAAGCACCAAATCTTCACAAAAAATGGTCCGACTGTTAATGGTCAGCGGATACGCTGGCAATGTAAGCACTTTTTCTCCGACGACGCGGATAGTTCACCAGCATTCTCATGTTAGACAAGTAGAACATGCGGTGAAGTGAGATGGCTTGTGATCAATTGTCGTTCAGCGTTGATAGAACAGGAGTTTTAAGTCTTTACCGTCTGCTGCGAATGAAAGAAGACTAATACATTAAAACAAAGTTCACATTCGACCATTTCTTCTGGATAGTGACAGTTCTTTGTTTAAATCAACTGGTGTAATTACTCTCTGCAGATATCACCTTGTAACTTCTGTCTCAAATAACGACGACATGCGTAACTGGTAATAGTCCTCAAAGGAAGAGCTGTATAGCTGATATAATAAATGCTATTTTTAACAGTCGTACGCTGTCCTGCTCTATTAACAGTTGTAACTTTTTGACCAGTTTTTTTGTTAGTTAACCCAATACGTACCAAAAACAAAACTGAACTCATGCCCCACTCAATTGACTTTTCTGTTCCAATATGTACAACGTCTCGTCTACCTACGGTTACAGTACACAGGGTCAGCGAATCAGCTTTGTTTTCTGGAGGGGTACGTATTATTGTTGGACAGTTCTAGCACATTTGAATTTGATGTCTGTGAATGAACAGGGTGTGTTTCATGTCAATTTCTCTCGAACATGAAAAAGCAGACTATCAGTCATCCAGCAGCTAACCCAGACCGGGGCGCAGTGGAAAAGACCGTGGGTAAGACTCATTCTGGCGACCGTTGTACGCAGTAGATGTATTACGAGGTGCACTAAGTTTCCTAGAACTTTTGTGAGTTTTTGACCGTGAAACGTAATACGCCGGTAGTCATAGTCTACCTTTTATCGACTGGAATGCTCTATGTTTGAAGGTACCCTTTCTAACCCCCTTCTTCCGTACACGGAAGACAACAGTGTTGCAATTATAAATACACTTCTGCTATATACTCACAGTTCTTGCCTCACTGCCTGATTACCCCCAAGCAGTCAGCTGTGCGACATACACACCTATGAGCGTATTTGCTTTTTGTCCAGTTGCTCTCTTTCAGTTTATCTGACTTGGACCAGCCTGCTACGTGTTCATTTTGTTTTGTTATTTACCCGATAGTCTCGGTAGCTCTTCCTGTGGCCCGTTGCTTGAAGTGTTGCCACATTCCCTCGGAAGAAGTGGATATAGTAGGTTACTTTTAGGCAAACGACAGCTGCATATTGAAAAATAGTCTTAGTCTTTGAGGTCTCCAGCCGTTCAACATTCAGTTTATACCACTGTCCGAATTATCTGAAATAGACAGACTTGCAAACGTGAATAAACAACTTGGTTCTGACCAGTTTATGATCGGTGCTACATTCAGAGTCAGGCATCACTCGCGTGATACGCACTTCACGAATGTCACGCCGTCGCATGATCACGTCATCAAGCGAGTGGTGATGACAACTTTGTGGTAAATCCATGTCGCGATATCACTCGTATCCAGCTGAAATCGGGCGTTTGTAAATGCCAGTTCGTGAGTAGCACACAGGTGGACGATACGATGACCGATCCCGTTCAGCGAACCAGTGCCGTGAGGTCCGAGGATTCTATGTCAGGCTATGGAGTCGTGCTTAATTCACGCACTGAAGTTAGCCAGAACAAGCAGTGGGTTATTCACTGGTGTCAACCGAATTGTAGCGGACTGCTGATCATAGAACTGGGCATTTGTATCATCGATGTGACGCATGGTTGGACCATAATTGCTGAAAAATGTAACATATTTACCACTATCAAGTGGCAGACGAATGCAAAATATTTGAAGGCTGATGCCGTGCGGTTTGCCTATCATCGAAACGCTGATGTGGTCAGCGAGTGCGAGACAGATAACGTGGTCCCCAGCATCTTCGCAGAGCAACTTATCTACTAGAAGATCTACCCAACATCTGCTTCTCTGGATTTGCTGTGAACCGCAAGCCTTGTCTCACTTAAGGGTGCTACGTCACTTCCATTCCAGCTCAATTTTATAACGATATACGTGGTTCACCTTTTCGGCCGTCCTATGATGCTGCATCAGTGTCCCCACAGGAAACGTCTTGTTTTCCCGGGTGTGGTTAAGGTTGGTCTTCGCGTTAATGAATCTCGAATGAGCACTGTTCGCTCTATGATTCGTACTGGAGTGTCAATGGAGGATGGTGAAGCTGAGGTAGAGGGTTTGGTAGTGGCATATTTTCACCTATCCCTCATGTCTCAAACAGCACACAGGGCGACACGGTTTATCTTGCTCCACTGCCGCTGCAATATGATATTCAGCCTTTATTTACTTGCAAAGACTATCTGAGATTTGGATATTGCCAGCACGCTTAGACCTAGACAGTAGAGGCATTAAGGCCCTCAATCAAAGACTTGACTCAAAAGCCTGTATCGTAAGGCAACGGGTGATATACAAGTGCAAAAATGCAAACCCAAACACCAACAACGTCCAAATTGCAATAGCTGCACACAGGCTCAGCACCCTCACATGAGACTGATGTTAATGCACAGACAAACAAGTCAAACACTAAACCAGAAGTAGCAAGAATAAATAACTAGCTGAAATGAAACACAACACACCGGTACCATCCACAATGAATACGTCTCTCTTTTGTCTGGCTGCTCCGCTTTGACCAATCTTGCACGGGTGAACCTGCAAGTACGGAAGCCGTGATCAAAATAGCCGGCTGATCAAAACGGTACACAATGCTGACGATCACGCCAAGAGTAACAGAAAAATAGTGGTAGATTAACTGACATACACGGCACCACACAGAGCAATAAGTTGTCTCACCTGAGTACAATTGATTAGTCTGTGAACACACACGCAAACAAAATTGCCTCAAACATCAAACATTACTCGATTCGAATAGTCAGCCCACGGTAGGTGATGACAGTCATTTGATCTTCCTCAATTAGATATGGTCTCAGAAACCGTGTACATGCTAGATCAAACGAATGATATTGGTTGAAAATACCATTTCCATTTCACGATTAGACAAAACAAATGCGGCTGAGTAGGCTGCGGTGTATGCGGGCTAAATTCAATTGTGCAATTATGAGACCATGAAGCGGCGGTGAGTTTGAACGGACGTCGGATAGACGGATTATTTCATCCTGATTTAGATCGAACGATTCTCTTTACTGAACTTCAGTCAGACTCGGTCGTTGCTCATTCACACCTGAGCAACATATGGGGAAACAGAATAGCGTCATAAACCCTCAGTGGTACTGCCCGTTTGAGATGAATGGGACTTGAAGGCTACAGGACAGATTTAGAGCGCCTAAACAATCTAGCGGACAAGTTGAGCAATCGTAAAAGTTTTAGGTTGCCACAACGCCGTACTTCCTGAGAAACATCTCTGCACAAAATGACTGAAGCAAATCCAAAGCGGGATGTGAAATTCTGTAGTCCTTTTAGCGGCTTACATACATTCTTCCAAACTGACAGCTAGATTAGAGAATAACCTAGCGAAGCGCCACTCGAATTTTATCGAAATAATTTATAGAAATAACCCTGGTTGTTCATATCACGATAAACCTTGTTGGAACCCTGCTCATTTATTGCCCTGAGTCTCACAAAGCAAAATTCGGTCCGTTAAATTCTGCTGCTGTAATATCAAGCGAAAAGTGTCAAGTTCTCTGATAACAAACCACGGAATGCAAAGATAAGCAATATTATATCCAATGGTGACGCACGACTGATTATGTGATATTAAACGGAGACCGAACTTATACTTCGAGCATGAACCAAGAATTTTCGGAATTTTGTAAAAGCTTCAGTAACATGAAGTGACCACATCACGCTGTTATTCAAAGTAGTCCACGTGTACTTAGCTAAAACGAAGTTAAGATAGGGGTTGTTACTTGTGTGAAGAGAGAAGGTATGCATTGAAAAGTTCGTCACATTTTTTTTCATTTCAGTCCAAGAATATAGCAGATAACTTGGGAATTTGATGTAAAGTCTTCTTATTAACGCAGTACAGTAATCTGCGAAACGTATGTGAATAAGTCCGAAATTTTCATCGAACAACGGCAGAATGAAATTTACCAGATAAACAAAAACACCAAGAGGTTAACACAAGTGACAGGACGTTTAACATGTGATGTTCACTGGAATTTCCATTCAAGTGAGAAGTAGTTATGTGGAAACATTTCGTACTGCAGACGTACATGAAACCGGGCAAACTTATAACGTTCCTTGATTAAGAATTTTTATGATACATACCGTCCTCCAACAGTCAACGATTTTGAGTCGTATGAAACACTGAGTTAATTACTCAGTCAGTGATTGGCATAAAAAATTGGCGTAGTGGTTAAGGACGATCGTTGATAAACCATCAGTTCCCTAAGTTTTGCTGGACTTCAAGGAGATGCTTTTTTCAAAAAGAGTAGAGTTATCAGTGGAAAAGCGAAAAGTTAGTGGAACTGAGAAAGTTTTATTATTTATCCTATTGGTAGTAGGAGTGAGCCATTCAACGTTGACAAATGTTTAGTGGACAGAAATGTTCATTCCACTAAACCCTTTCATGTCTTGCTAGACATAGCAACAGATTTTGTCACCCATTACTGTTTTGGTGTTCACGGAATTCAAGCAACTTCATTTACATCTGATAGACTTTGAGAAACGGCTCACTGATAAACGGTCTTTTGATTTGTGAGTCTTTTCTTTCTTCCAACAGTCCCCTGAGATACAGGAAGAAAATCCGTTGCCACGATTAAGGATTGTTTCTGAGAGCATTGTCAAATTTCTAGCTGAACTGTGACCTGAAACGTGATCTCCACACTTAAACACACAGTCTTGTGCGTCACACACATTCCACAGCCCCTTTAGCTAATTTGGACAATATGAAGCGTGAAGTTTACTTTAACTGTCCAACACTTATTAATCAGCGAATGTAAGTTAACTGCATGACTCCACGATCTGTTTTATTTCTACGGATGTTTACCTGCTAACTAACATCGACGTCCCGTATGATGCTGGGACGCTGAAGGGCTGTAAAGTGTCGGATCCAGATGTACTGCCTCTACCTTTAACAAAAATACAGTCCCATCCTCAGTTAGGGTCTCGGCTTATCTAACAAAAAAGAGCTGCCCGAGCTTTATATTAACCTCCGCAACGTGAGCTATAGTCAGACCCCGTGGCATGTTAGGAGTATTGACTGTTTACAGTCATTGCTGAGCATATCAGATATAGTGGACGCAGACATCTCGACTTCGCTTTCTTACTAGACTACATGTTAGGAAACAGGATGAACGATCACAGACAAAACATAATTGATCTTTAGTTTCAAACCTGGGGTGAACTGTGGAACAAGTATGGTTTGTTTTATGCAGTTTGTTTTATTTGGTGCCGGGATCTCGATGATGTAACAACTCTGCTGTATGGCTATCAGTGAGCTATGGTGTTTAGACAGTTCAGTGTTATATCGATTCAACAGTATACACGCACTCATTGTTCCAAAAATCAGCCTCCTGAGTCCATTAGCAAGTCTCACGCTTTCTCGACTTAACAGTGTGACTTATAAGACAAAAGGAAATAGGGTTTTCATGAGAAACTCTACTCGGATTATTTAATTCAAAAACCTGACTTACGAGGCAACACGAAATAGAATTTTTTTGCGTACCCTACTCGGGGTCCCTTGTCTTAAAGCCTGACTCACTTGGCAGTTGGAGGCTGGTCTAGTCAAAGGACTCAATGAATGAGACTGTAGTGCCCACAATTCACAGTTATATTTCATAATTCATGTTGGTATATACCATTTTGGGGACTTCATCTGTACACTTGTTTGAAACCATCACCTTTTGAATTAAATCGTCAACAAGAATAAACGCGATTTACCGCGCATCATCTCTGTCTTCTTTATGTGTGCAGATTTTTGGGCTGGTAAATTGATTGGACGGTAAAATACTTTAGCTCCGCGTATTAGCTAATCTATCGACGCTCAACGTTCATCATCCCACGCCTCGTGTGAAATTGTCTATCGGTCGCCTAACGAATCTCATCTCTGGCACTGTCTTTCTCTCTTGTGGTAGTCTTCAATCCAGTGAACCTTGACCTGTCAGTGAGTCGTTCCTATTTTACTGATACGTCTTCCCTTTTATTTTATACGCTTACCTTTTGAGCCTATCCGTTCCGATCACAATTCTTCTTTGGTATTACCATATTCTGCTCATTTTTACCATTCGACTGATTAGGCCACTACAAAATTGATGAGCCCGCCTGTTTTTTTGTGAACAGTGCTTTACCATCTTTTGGTATTCGTATCAACGCTTGACGATAGTGTGGTCGTCGACAATAAAACCGAACACAGCACTGCTTTAAAATTGCCCAAATACAGCGCTCGAAATCCTTGACTGTGCTTTCATCAGCTTGAAGCTCTGTCCATTACCAGGCGAATAACATCAGAGAGAGAAAAGATTTTCATACATGGTGCAATCTCTTCGCTTTGATTTCGCCACAGAAGTGGAAGATCTGCTGGAATCAGTCCCATTCGAATTCTGCTATAATCTTTTAAATGACGCCATCATAAAACAGACTGGAAAGTCAGATGCTGAACTGCTACACGACATGTCCAATTCAGTCGAGCTAGATGATCGGTCCTCATCCCAACTGTTACGTCATATGAGAGGTCTCTTGGGTTCACGGAAGTTTGATAATGCCATCTTGAAACAGTTGTGGGCGGAAAAGCTGCCGTCTGCGGTATAGCACATCTTGGCTGCCATAGGTGAGGACAGCTCAATCAAAAAATTGACAACCCTTGCGGACAAGGTAGCAGAAACCTTCCCTTCACAACCTACATTCTTCATGTGTCTTGACTGAGACATTTTTGGTTCGGCCAGCCCCTCCAACACTTTCAATTAGCCAATAAACAATTTCATATCGTCAGTATTATTGGACCCATGTATTTTTGCCAGTGACAAATGCTGCTTTCTATGCAATTAACACTGGAGTTCAGTCCATCAGTGCTGAAAGAAGACATAAGTTGCTTTATATATATATATATATATATA
>LUCH01000543.1:134976-151164 GCA_013368495.1 Paragonimus heterotremus
ATAAACTAAAGCTGAGGCCTATAAACTAAAGAGAATGTAAACAAACAAACGCGATCACAAGTATCAAGCGGACGGTAAACAAGCCTTTTAATTACCTTATGTATAATGCGAACTAGTATTTGTGGAGGTTTTTCATACATCTTACGACAAATACATGGAGCTTATTTCAAGGTCACTACTTTACCACGTGCTTCAAACATGAGACTGAAAATTTCGGTGGAGCTTGTTGCTAAAACAGACTGAGCTACCACTCTATCTCCCGTTTCGAATCAGTAACTTTTTTTTGAACTATTTCGACAGATTTCGAACTTTAGACTTTTCACGGGAACAGTTAAGTGAACTCAATACTGATGATCGCGTAGGCTGCTTTACTAGCTGTGTTGTTCCATTCCATTATCCAAGAGATAGCATCTCGACAACCTTGAAGTGCTTCTGCACAATTACAAGAGGTACCATCATGCCGCAACCGTGGCATATACGGCAGAGTTGATGACATTTCCTTAGCGGTAGGTATCACCGTTGATCCTAACGATTTTCAACAAGATTATCCTAAAGTGGTCAAATTTATTAGGAAACAAATAACAAGATAACATCACGTTTGTGAAAAATGGGATCCAGTGATCCACACACCCCAGCTAACAGCACAAACCATACTACTAGACTTTACTGACCCTCGGTCTCTTTTATTCAATTGTGATTGCCAGGAGTTCTATAGTATGTGTTAGAAACGCTAGGACTGATTTAAAGTGCTCCCAACACTTAAAATAACAATGTTCAATGCTGTTCCATTTTATGTATCAAATGTAAAATTTTCTTTGCAGTGTATTATCTGTCAGCTGCAAGTTTTAGACTAGATGGCACTTGTGTGAACTAATCCGTTTTCTCAAAAAAATATTCCCCAAACAGACCTTGAAGGGACTTCTTCCACTTAACTGAGGTATTGTAAACTTGTGGTTGAGAATTCATCAATTGTTTCTAGTAGACTCAATGTAGTTCCTTTAGCAGTTGCAGCCCTCTGTACTGATCGTTACGTATCATGCACATTCTAAAAAGACCTGAGCCGCCCAATGCAACTAATTGAGGACAGTAGGGCAATTAGTCAATGGAGTGGATGTCTGCAATGAAGTAAACTGGCTGCTTTCGGTTATTTCGGAATGGTCAGATAACTCTAGTCAGTCAACGATGGACAGATTTTCATCACGTGGTGAGGTAAACTGTTGGACAAAACTGAACAGAGTGGTTTCCGGCGTTCAGTCCGCGTGAAATATTTAACCGCACGCACCTCGTGACCGAACCAAATGGGCATGGCCAACTGGCATCTGTTAGCCAGTTCAAGCCTGACAAGAAAAAAGACGAGGTTCACTCTCGATTCGATGCACTTTTAGGTATGTGCTTCTAGCTGTCAATCATTTAGAAAAACTTAGACAATACCACTTCCCCTTCGATTACCCGATTTTCACACGAAACCTATAATATAATTCATTACATCGTCAAACTGGGTATCGTAACACAAATCTCGTACACAGAAAATAAAATTCAGTACACTTGATATCAATTTTCCCTAAAAAAGGAAGTGTTTATAAGGCAAGACGAGTTAAAGTCCTGTATCAGAGGGTCAGAGCTTTATAATTGGAAAAGATACCACCGTTCTAGACAGAAAATCTTGATGGTCAGTAAAGTTGCAGTAGGTCGTTTTGAACCAAAAAAATGACGGAGTGCTCCATAAAGACCATCTTGTATTTTTCAGTTGACCACAAAGGCCAACTCACTTTCATTGCAGATGCTTATATTATTGACTGATTGCGACATCGACAGCACTTAGTTGTAACGGGCGGTTCAACTTATCTGAAAATGTGCATGATATATACCGGTCAGCCAGACAAAGGTTTGTCACCGCTGAAGGGACTACGTTGAGTCTACAAACACTGTGATTGTTCAGTCTCTCATCTTTGTGATTCAACATACGCACTCTTCTATCCAATTTCCTGTGATCAAGTCACGGCTAATTAGTTCACCTCCTACGTTTCAGTTGGTGACCAGATTTCGTTATTGGACAGTCAATATGCCGAACTCCGCAGAATTGTGCTGAGATAAGTGAAATGAGGACTTGACGAACGAACAACATTCAACGAAGGTACTAAGGAGCATAAAAGCATTACAATCAAAACTAACCTCAATCAGTTTGGATGAACGTAATTTCCCGTCAAATTACACATGAAAGTTTAGCTATCCTGATTGCGATCAGAGCTTTTTTGGTGTCACGTCCAAACCAGCTGGGTGATGCAAACCGCCTCAGTCCAACAGTTTAGTGTAGTCGGCTGACACTTCAATTACAAATGAACAACAATGAATGGCAGTGCGACGGCATTGTTTACAATTGAACTAGGCTGAATGACCGATTAGACTGACGAGAATCTGATTAACTCACATCGCCACCAGGAGATGAACACACGGAGTGGATGGACACGATTTTGATAGCACATCTTCCAGATCGCAGATAGACATTGCTCAGGCGGATAAAAAGCCCAAGCAGCCTTTCTGTCGTGGGGTGAATTTCGCATACCTTCTAAGACTGACTCACTACTCTCCCTTGATTTAAAGGCTTTCGGCAGTCATATAGATTGTCTCCGGAATGTAGTCACGGTAACTATGGTTAGGGTCCACAGATTTAAAAAAACTTTTGAATGTCAGGGTCCAGCTTACTCAAATAGAGGTAGGGGATGGCACCTGCAAATCATTGCGAGGTAGGAAAGTGAATATATCCCGTTGAAATATTGGCATACCTCAACGTATTTAGAAGAGGGTTTCTTTGGACCGCTGTTAAAGTGTTACCTGAAGAAACATCGTCCATTCATGATTTCCAAATGCATGATCATGCATGATCAGATCATACCCTATGCATGCCGACTGACTGTTTGGCAGCCATAAGCACAATGCACTAATGTTTACCTGAATCGCACATACAGCCTTTCTGACGAACAGCTACCAAGAAAAAGAAGGGATCAGGCGAAAACACTGTCCGAGGTGACCCTATTAGTTTGAGTGGAACCAACCAGACAGATGAAACGTGAGTCATTTCGCGACATTGTGATGAAAGGCTGTGTGAAGGGTATGCGGTCAGGCATCTACGATACCGTCGACACTCCAGTGGTCATAGGGCTAGACAACGATTCAGCAGTCTGGTCATGAGCGTAACGAATCGTTTCATGCTTACGCGATTGGATCACCAGTCTGACTGCACGTTGAGAACAGTCTCAGTGACTCTTGTTCTGCATCGGTGATCACGTTTATTCCAAGACGTTTAAGGGTGACATTTGGCACGGAGTCCACAGACAGTGAACGCAGATACTTTGCTTGTGAGTAATGATCAGGTGGCTTGATCGTCTTGAGAGGAGACAGTTACTCTCTGTTCACTTCAATCGATTACGCTACGGTTAAAACGATGGGAATGCGAATTGTAGGTGACGTTCAACGCCTGAGAAAATCAAAATCCCCTGCTACTCTTCACTGTTCTGACTGGTTGTTTAACACCTACTAGACCTCATAGCCTCAAGATAGCCGCGGATTTTGTTGCCATCTTGTCACAAGGTATCCACACCTAAACAGTGGCGTCATGTTAATAAGCACCATATTTAATGAAAACTATATTGCGCTAAATCTATGGTAACAGGTTGATTGTCTTAGGTGGTGGATAAGCAGACATTCATTCACTCTTATGCAATTGATGGCATGTGGCGTCCGCTGTACATTACGTACAACGAAATACCTAAGCACAGTTATTCGCACTCGTATTTCCTGTCACCGAAGCAACTAACTCACACAAGCACAGTTTGCATACAGATAAAAATTGCGAGTAAGTTGTGTTAGTCTCTGTTCAACGTAGTGACCTCTTGTGGTTGAAACGGTAATTCGTTTAGTACATCGTAGTCTGGTCTATGCGTGTATGACGTTGAGACTCGGAAGTGTCTCATAGGATGAAGTGTTCTGCTCCACTCTTATTTTGTTCAGCCTCAAAGGATCTTGGATTTGAGCGAAAGGTACACACTCTTGTTTACTAATCAATGTCAATCAAAGTCGATGAGTGGAGGAACGGAAGTGAGCAAAACCAGACAGTTTTCAGTGAATGTTGCACGTGTTTCGGGATATAGTGGACATGTCTGTGGAGCTGAAGTTTAGCATCGAAATAAAACCCGAAAGGGGTGTGATGGTGGGAGCGAATGGGAAGGCACCAAAACACTATTGACAAGCTAGGGAACAAAACAAATGGTTTCATCAAACTGGAAAGAGGCACCAATCAGACAGTCCATCATGACGGACAACTTATTAGTAAAGGGGTGATATTGTAAACGATCACCAAATTCAGCTCTATGTGACACGTGGAGTGCAGGATAGACCGAATAATGTTCAGTGAAACCAAATTGAAGGTCGTTATTTACCACTGGTGTGTCAATAATTACATGCTGTCATAAAGAAACAACGGGTTAGTGTACATTTGAGTCCGGTTCTGTCCTAAGGACGTGTAAATCTGTTCAGCAGTCAATTGAAAGTTCCAGTGTTTTCAAGACACTGTAGTGTGGAAGAATGTGAGTGTAGCGGAAACGAAATTGGAGCAAAAGTCAGTTTCACTTACATCAACGTTTCTTCCCAGTTCAAACCGGATTGTGGGTGTGCTTGTAGAGCTACAGAAAACTAGGTACCATCCTGACGTGTAATGTTTCTTTCACAAGTGTCGCCAAAAATGATAGGCAATTCTGGGTTCCTATGAATTTCAGGTCTGTTTAGTGATTGATAGGTGGCTTAAACTGACAAAATCAAGATAGCCGTTGAAAATGTAGACACGGGATGTATGCCTGCAGTCACCTGTTTGTGAATTCGTCATAGAAACGTGAGAAAAAGTTCAATCAAAATAGGTTGTGGTTTAGGTCACATCATCAGGTCTGATGAATGGTGATTTCTTGAGTGGCAAAACACATGAGAACAAAAACGATCATAAGTTTTACGGGGAAAAAAACAACATTTGACGGAATGCATAATTTCTGTGCCTAATTTACCATACAGTGTGTGAAATAATTCTGCGACCATCGTATTTTGCAGCACTATGGTCGAGTGTTTGCTCAGAAAATACATTTTTTTGTAGACTTGCGAAATTCAGTGTTTGACGTAAGTGTTTTTACTACGTCACGTTATCGCTGTGTACATTCAGGCATTGGTGGCCAATAAACCGTCGTAAAACCTAGAAGGTACCGTGACAGCTGAATGGCATAAGTTATCTCATACAAAAAATTTTCTTTGTGATATTCGACAATTTAGAAGCTTAATGAACGCTCCCACATCTTTTGTATGTGAATCAGTTATTTCGACTGAAGATTTTCTGTTAATGAGCTTACAGAGCTTAAGACTGGCAAAGCAGTAGGACTAGATGGACTGTCAGTTGTGTATAAAGAGTGGGCTAAACTTTTCGTGAAATTGTTTAAGAACATATTCACAAAATGCCTCACATAGAGAAAAATTGTTGATTGTTAGCATTACACCAGAATTGAAGAATGGCTTATTCAAATTTCAACCGACTGCATGCATCTCAACGACATTGAAAGCTTTTGAGAAGTTCCTCTTTGAACATCTGGTGTTGCAGAATAATTGAGTTGGTCAACCTCGGTTTATCTGTTGTTAGTTTCTGTCAACGGTTGACACATTTTCCCATCATGTCCACTCACTCGTGTCATCCCACAGTAACAGGAATAAGACTATCCGTTTCTGTTTCGTTAAGTAAAGTAACGCTTTCAACTGCAACAACGAAGAAATCCTGTTTTCTCCAGTAAAACGATATGGTATCGACTCATCTCTTTCAGTGCCAGTGAGTGAACGACCTCTTTAACCGTTCCCATCTCACACGTTTGAATAGGTAAGAATTTCCTCACACTAATCACATTATTAGTTGTTTTCCAGGGTGCAGTTCTCTCTCGATTTTCCTGTTTCTTTTATGTCGGTCCTGTTCCCAAATATTCATTTTTACCACATCACACAGATGATATTTTCTTTAAAACCCAACAATAAAAAGCCACTCTTTCCTCGCTTAGCAGAATGACCATACCGAATTGGTCAATTGGTCTGGTGCATACGCATTATCACTCAGTACCTTCAAACAAACTGACACCTTATTTTCTTCTCTTAAATGATCAGTCTGTCAGTAACTTTTTCACAATTTTCTCAAGGTACAAGTTGCAAATATTCCCCCCTCCCAGATACCAGTCTGTAAAGCATTTAGGTATGACAGTAAACCACGATTTGACTTTGTCACTTCATGGCGACAACGCTTTTCTCCCAATTTCGACAACTTTTGCAAACAATTAATTACTAATTGAATAATTATTGAACAAAGCAGTTAGAACACGACAACTGGTTGATGCAAGCATTTCATATTGGCTCATCAGCATCAAGTTTACAATAACACGGGTGAGCATTTTTATAGCAAACAACTGGAGGGATGGATAATCAATCAGCAGGTTAGAACAAGTCAAATTCACGAATAGTTGTTTCTGAACACAGAGAACTGGCTTGAGTCGGTTGATTGCGACTGTTTCGGAAAACTGTAAGAATCTTGGGTTAGAATGGCGTGACAGGACGCCGAATGCACAAGATGGATCGATAATGTGACCAGTGGTCAGGACCTGTCCAGCGACTGAGGAAGCTGACTGTTTACGCGTTTAAACAACATCGCCGCTGTCCGGTAACACAGACTTCTACACCCATTTGGGTAGATGTTCCTTCATTCTGGAGCTCAGGCATCTCTCGGTTCTGCTTATATAGCTTTCTCCGCAGTTACATACAAATTGGTAAATACAATGTGAAGTGGCACCGATAGGCTGATCTCCTTTGACTGCAGTCACCGGTAACTTCGGAGTCCGAGCGATTACACGGAGTTCAGCTGCATTGAAAATGTGCTTAATCGAGTTCCTCAACCGTTGCGTTGTTTGGTGCATGATATAATCGCCCTTAAAAAGCAGTTCTATGTAAACCTTCCTTTCCTCTACAGTGATCACCTCTTCGGATGGTACTTTTTGTCTAATGTGCCTATCCATGAACCTTCTGAGAGTTAACCATTTGACTGTGGGAGAGAAGTAATCAGGCCTAGCTCTTCTGCAAGTGAATAAAGCCACTAGACATTTCATATGCTGAAGATATGGTCTTGTAAGTGTTGAATATATACCTCCCAAGGCCAATTAGACAACTTCTTGTCTTTACACTCATTGATACTCATACATTTATAGTGCAATCACAGTCACGAAATCAATTAACACCAGTCAAACCGTCGCAAGATATCCACACCAAATTTATTATGAATCATGTCAAAAAGCTTTGGGCGTCGTGTTTATCATGTTACCGATAAATGGATTAAGTATAACACAACGTTATCAGCGAGTTGTACACCACTCCTGAGAAAGGACATCCGAGGTGGCTGAAACGTAGAGTTTTACAACTTGCTTATAACGTTGTTATTTTCACTGCATTTATCAGTGCCGCTCAAACAAGTTATAAATAGTGCGCACATAGATTCATCCGGATCTTGTTAATTCTCAAATGTAGACACTGACTCAGAATTCGTCGCGCTGTTGTGGTTTTTCACCGAGGTTTTATTTATGGGTGTTCCTAAAAACATAGCTGCCAGACGTTTCCGACATAACGCGGACATGATAGCGGACAGATGGAACCAAGATACACGGTTGTCTAATGTAAACGTAATATACGGTCTCAATTTGTGGTATGGGCCAATGCATTCTTGCCTTCAAAATAACTAAATATAGGCGCAGGGCTGCTGATTTACAATGATGTTGCGACACGCATCTTACAAGCTTGACTCAAGTTCCCGAGAATGAGTGAATGCCGAAAGCACAAACATCAGAATCATGTAAATGTTTTTGAAGTCAGTGTGTCGAAAATCAATATAATTTTGGTTACTTGACCCCCAGTACACAATGGGAACGATGTTGTATTTCTTGATGAGATAGGGAGTGTTAATTCGCCGCGAGTAAATGGAATTTGGGTAGAGGGAACACCAGCGACTGACTACTTTTATAAACCATCATATCCGAACGACGTCAACGGGGCTTACCATAGTTTCAGCGCACTTCCATCAGTCATCCACTTGGGATTCTAGGATGTTCGTGACTAACACGAACATTCAGTGAGCGCCACCTAGAGGGACATTTTTGAAAAGGCACCGCTCTGTATGCGCTTGTGATCCAAATGGCTTGCTGAATATGTGGATGACCTTCTGTTTTAGACGGTTTGGAAAGAAACGTTATTGGACAGTTTTCATAAGGCGGACTAAATTTGTTAACTGGATGCAAACTATCAAACCATTTGGAATACGTGTCAGCCCGGTGAAAACGTTAAATCAAATTTTAGTTGTAACTAGAGGGAGTTTTGTTTAGTTGAAATGACAAGACAAATGACCGCACTGATTACATCATCGTTCTAATGTTCAAGTGGTATCGAGATGCAAGTACTCCTCGAACCCGAGTGGATAGCGCAACATTATGCAACACTAATTGGACATTACCTTCATTGGCGGTCACTAAACCTCTCAGAATGAATGGTTTGGCGGGTCAGTTACCCGAAATTAATTTATCATTCAATCTGGTAAGAGACAGTGTAAAATACTCATAGCAACGCGATTAAAACACACCGTTTGTGTTTTACTGCTCTGACACACGACGGGAAATTTATTCTCCTACAAAATGATCCCATGATATATTCATCTTATCAATTTACCTATGTTCTACTCACACTATCAAGCGGTTGGTCCTAACTTGAAACACTCATTCTGTGATTGTGTGTAAAATCTATCTAAACGGGCAGAGTTCTCAATATGTGTAAAGCTACTCCGTGAAAATGGGAAAAATTGATAACTGAACTCTAAAACCTTTGCATATTAGTAACACTGTTAAATTAATTGGAGAGCATATACTTCGTTACAATATGTAAAGTTGGATGTTCGTTTGGTTGAAGCTGGTTTTGCACGTTTGTCGCCTTATGTTTGGCATGATGCGGGACGTTGAAGTCGATGAAGCATTTTTGATTGGTTAGTAAAACGTTGAGCCTACATTTACCTCTATTTGTCATTGCTGTGTGCAATGAACAGCCATAATGAATTTCTTAACATGACTGCACGCAGAGAAAGTGTCTGTTTTTTATATCTGTCATTGTTTGCTTACCAAAACTTTCTCAGTTGGTATTGTTTGAAACTGTATGTTCGTCTATACTCGATTGTTTTGATAACCTAATTACTCACTGACTGATGGTTTCATTGGAAACGCCTATTCCTGCTGGCTAATTTGAGTATCCCGGTTAATTCAAATTGAAGGTGAGAGAACGCTTTAATTGTGATTGTATCAATAGTACCATATCAATCTCAGTCATCTTTGTCGACTTTTCTGACGTTTTTTTTAAAAATTTATTCAGGGGAAAGTCCCATTAATCCGACTGTCTGAATCAGCTTTATTAAAATTGTCGACTGAGCGGATTATCTTAAATCTTCAGGAAAGATTTAACACTAGGCTTAGAATAGTGTTATTTTGATTAAATCGTATAATTCCCAGGTTCATGTCTTTTACTTTAATATTATGATGATATTTAGGTGGGAAGAACACACACAATGTTTGACTTTACAACAAACTTCTAACCGAGATATTCCAAATTACTATACAATAGTCGTGGTGTAGCCACATTAGTGCTAACTTGCTGTGTAGGCGTTGGCGTGCCCTAAGAACCTGATATGCACGGTCGCTTAGTCAGCTTTGCAGCCGGCCGGAGGCTTTGTCAATGGTCTGGGGGCAAGCTCGTTATCACTTGACTAAGCCTCATGTTTACTAGTGAGTAGTAAGGAATTTTGATTTGAATAAAGAGTGAACATCAGCCACAACTAATTTCATCGATTGGAGGTAACAGGACAATTACTGTCTCTTATCGAGACGAGCGGTCAACCTAATCATTACTCGCAACCGAAAGTGGTTGTGTTCACATATGATAATTCGGTCGTGCCTAATGTGAGGTCAATGTCGCAGTAGTAAACACGGTTGCCTCATGAAAAGCGTGGCCGGAGTTCTAGTCTCGGCAGTGGCAAGGATATGTATTACTGACGAGCTCAAATGAGAGCGAAACTCGAGTCTATTGCTTCTGCTGTTCAAAAGTGATCGACTGGTAATTATAGGAGAATGCGATAGCTGCGATCAATTGTGGGTGATTTTCAATCTATATGATAAACCCCATGTGTCTGACACCTGACTTTTACTGCCCGCATCATGTCTGGAAGGAGTGAACTGACCGATTGGGAACGGAGGTAAGTATACGGTTCCAGTGAATGCAACTCAACATACGACGGGTTGTTAAGAAGTTCCAGAAGACCTTAGATATTATCGCATTCCGGTTGAAGAGACCAAAAGAAATATGCGGTCGATATGAAAGGGATGGAGAGCAATATTACTGATTACAAACAACTATTACTTCGACTAACTTCCGTCGCAACGTGAAATGTTTCAGAGTTCAACTTAAAGCAAACGAGTAGTGTAACAGGTGCCAAGTGAAACTTCTTGATTAGGGTTTAACTGAAGTGGTTACACAATCCCACTGTTTCGTTGGCTGAAAATTAAATCTATTGGACTCTTAGGTGATTAAACTGGTTGGATTCAAATTCCAGAGGTACCAATGACATGATCATCAGAAGTACTATATTTGTTCCACACGACCCCCAATCGATAAACACTTTCTGATCGTATGGAGGTATGGTTAGAATTAGTAGCTAGTAAATCGGCCATAGTATAACAGGGCTCATATCTTCAACAGTATGAACATCTTCTGTTGTTTTGAAATCCATCAGCTTGGCAACGGACTGTAAGATTAAGTCCGACAGTATTTTATTTCCCGTATTGTTTATCACGACGGCGAGGCTATTACTTTCAGAGAGTGAGGTTTTCGACTGACCACCATGCAGTCTTAAGCCCGTGGAGAATCGAGGAGGAACGTCAGTTTATCAAGTAAGCAAGGAAACAAAAATGCACAGTCCGAAAGGCAAACTGATGGTTGTGTTGAAGCAATCGTCGGGGAAGTAAGCCTACAGCTCTATGCGGTCGTCCATTGGGAATGTGTCCAGGCTAGGTTTAGAAAACACTGGTCGACAGTTTACACGCTTGCATTCACCAGAATGACTTCCTACTTTTGCGACGAGAACACATTCAATGGGCTGTTGGTGATTTCCTCGAAGACATTCGGCTAGGCAGGTGCAAAAATCCGGGAAGTATGTTGTGTTACTCAGCCACATTGCAATCTGGAATGTCTCACATCTATGTATCAACGCTGACCAATTCACATAACCGACGTCAATCTATATTTGTTTCCCAGACTTTGCCCATTAAACAATTGCAAGTTAGCTTCGAAAACAATAGGACGATACAACCGACAAAAGTATAAACAGCCAATCAGTGATGAGAACTAAACGTACACGCACGGTTAACCTAATCGTAACCCCGGTTGACCCTAACCTAGGTGTTGATCAGGTAAGCAGTTGAACATCATAAATGAGTCAGGTGTAATCAAAGAGTTGATCTGCACGTTTCACAGTGGAAATATCTTAACGAAGAACCTTCGTCAACACAATAACTTGTCTAATGGAAACCCAACTTCTAGATGATGACTTCTTAATTCCTAGTTTTGGGTTATTGAAAGCAAATCTGCTAATGGATGAACAAATGTCTGTTGTTTATTCTAAACTGATCTAATCCTGCCAGCTTTTCTGGATAGGTAAGTGCATATCCTGTGTCCTATGTTTTTTCAGATGTTCGGACATTTTCAGTACCAGCTACGTTACAAGTTTATGTATTTGTTCCGATATGACGAAGTGGAGTGAAGTAATGCACTTACGGATATTGCCCCAGGGTGAAATCATCGGTAAATTTCTTTGTGGTGGAAATGGGCAGATTATTGATTGGCCTATGTGTTCTGGGATTTTAATAGGTAACGTTTTATTTGCAATTTTACCGGTGTTGCTGACTTTAGCTAAGATTGCATATTTATGCTACACAATGATCTTGCAAATGACGTACCGATTAAGTTGATCTACGCTTGCTTTTTTTTGAACAATCACTCTACTCTAAACGTGGACTGTGCTATAAATCAATTAGTGCAGTTTGAAAAAATATCGAACCCACTCAGCAAGACGTGAGGTGCCTGGACTGCACAATGGAATTCTCTACTCACTGTTAGGCTGTCATGAAATTGTTTGGAATGGACGCACATCTCATGATAAACGATCGAGTGATTTGATCATTAATGGTCGATCAGTTTAGCAGATTGCAAAGAGGCCATTGGTACACAAACAAATTGCGCGTTAGCGCTGGTATTTGTGAAGTGAGATATCTGTTTTCCTGTTGTTGGCTCCAAGATTGTCAAAATATTTGAAAATGAATATCAAGATAGTTCTAGCTTTTAGTGCAAGTATGGTTTTATGGAGTGTTGCACTGCCGTAACTGTTATAAATCACTAACTTAACTCAGTGAACAAGTGAGCAGTATAACCAGACGAAAATGAAAGTTTGTGATTGGTACCTTTGAAAAATCGGTCCTAAACACCACACAAATAGCTATATCGGACTGTTCTTCAACAATCGATTTGCTCGGGACAGGCACTTAAAAAAAACGACCAGCATCCATCACCGAATACTAACATGAAGTTCAGAGATGGAAAACATATAAACTCACAAACGGTTGAAATTCCGCATTAACCCTAAACAAAAAATGTGGGTGCAATTCAACAGGAATACATAAATCATGTTAGTAGGGAGATGCTGAAAGACAATATTATGTGTATACTGATCAGTATTGTTTTTGTTGTCGTCGAAATTTGCTAAAGCCAAACCAAAGTAATAGCTCCACTCTTCCATTTTGGCTACCTGGACGTATTCGGTAGCTCTAAACTTCACAAATGCCAAAATTGTCTAATGGGCTACAAACTATTACACATAACCAGTATATATTCATACAAAATATACGATCAGAAGTTTGGTATATGAAAAGGAGATGAAAAACAAGCTCAAGACTATCATATTCATTCTGCTGCGCTACGGATAAGTAATTCTGTAATTCCGTCGTTCGAAATTTTCTCCTGAATGTTAGATCTGCTATTGATTTGCTGTCACCACTTGTGCTTAACGTCAAAAAGCTTCCTGTTGACAAATTTGTAGTTTTTTCTGCTATTCTTTCTCCTCTATCAATATCGATTCTGAAGCGGGTATATTTACAGACTAGGCAAATTTAGACCACTATCAGGTAACATTTGTAAAGAGTGAAACCAGACGATTTGAGAGTCATCGCTATTTCCATTCCCTATATCAAAGGGGATTTTTGTAGTACACAGCAAATGTTCGCTTTTGATGATGTCGTACCTACTTAGGAGAGTTAACGCGCGTCAATCAACTTTAACGCTGCCGTTTTCGTCAAAAATCCAATTCCTTACAGTTATTGCAGTCAGTCCTGCCGATAGACCACTGAGTGAATACTGCATCTTAACTTTGTTACTTGTAAGCTGAACAGGGTCACTGGGAGTAAGTAAACGAATCATAGTCACGGTATGGACGGACGGGATGTCTGACAACACACAATACAAAGATATCCAAATAATAACGCTTCGAACCGAGTAGGAGTAAATACTGTTCCTCTTTCATAGTTGTCCGTCTACTCAGATGACACGTCAAAAGTTTCAACTTCTTATATGAGTCGATGGTTAGTACTCGGTGGCGAACAGTTAGTCGGTCCAATCACAGCTTGACAAGTTTGCTTTTGCGCACCGTTACACCACATATAATGGGCTGTTCTGTCTGTTTAGAATCACATGTAACAGAGTTGCTTTTCTTGTGTTTTATCTATTTGTGTACTGTGAGAGTGACATGACTGAGACTTTGTGGAACTTGTGCGTATGAAAAAACAATCAATTAAAAAGGTCACTTATCTGGATGTATTAAACCTAGTTATAATATCCAGCTTGAATTTTTCTCGCCTACTTAACCAGTGCGTCATAATGAGTGATAAATGAAACTTAAAATTCTATACACCCACATTCCGTTTTGTCCTAGGAGTACAAGTGTCGTATTCGATAAACTTCTGAAGCTCGAAAATGAACTTCGTTAAATAATCACTCATTCAAGGGTTTCGCGGTCCGCAGTAAATGCTGACCACGTAAAAATCAATGAATCGACTTTTGTGTCCTGGATGGCCTACAGTATCTGACGGGCTTTTAACAAACAGAGTTCATTTACCTTCATTTAAAAGACAAATTTCGACTGATGAGGGACTAGGTACAAAAATCGTTCAATTATTCGTTCGGACCCACTTTGCTAATGAACGCCAACTTCGTTTTTAATTTTAAACACATCTATACGATATTTTGACAGTCGTCGATAGATTTCTTGGATTTATCTCGATGTGACAACTTGACAGTTGCCGTGTGCCATAACGAACTCAGTGTGTGTTCTACGAATAGTTGATAAAAACGATGTTGTCTTTTGTTCGGGGGCAGAAAGAGATGTGTATCACGTAAACTACCAATTAAAACGATTGTTGATGAATCGTCAATGTTTTGATTGTTAAGTCTAACGCAAGTGATAAGTAGTGTGATTTTTTAGGTAAATCGATTGAGAATCCCGTAGAGTGTGACTTCGATTACAACACTTCCGAGGAAGGCCACTTTAAGTGTTTGAAACGTAGCGTATTACGACTGGCTCGTGACGTTGTGTTGTTCTCAATCGATATACCAGTAACATGTTAGACACGACGCCCAAACTGCTTGACATCATTCGTACTAAGTTTGGTGAGGATATAGTATAGGGTTTTAGTTGATAAAAATGGAGCATGGTGAAATAGTGGCCGTAGTTCTCATATTTCAGTAGACTATTTATTCATCCTTTTTCGAAAAGAATTAACGGATTCGAGTTCCACTTTTGTTGTAGATAATGGGAAGTTCTAATCGTAGGGTTATCAATGGAAGTTAGCAGGGTAGTTATTGTGCCTTCACTCAATCCGGTCGGACAATCTGAACACCATTCACAATTCAGTTTGACCGGGCAATTGCAAAGATATGCACTACTGACGATGTTTAAAAAGAGTGAAACTCGAGTCCACTGCTGCGTTTCGAAAAGCCTATGGACTTGGGAAAGCTGTGATCATTTTTGGACCTCGTTTGCTTTGCTCCCAAGATATATTGATGAAGACGTGATGGCGTTGTGGTGAGGCTTTGTCCTTTTCCAGGTATGAATTCTTATAAAAATGTAATGATTGTGTATGCAAATTGATCCCCACTTAAAGCGGTTACTTATTGATGTTTCTAACAGTGAAAAGTGAATAATCCGTCCGATGTTCGTCTGTTTCATAAAAGCTATCTGAGAGGATGAAAGCCTTGCGGAAACACCAAGTGCTGTGGTTAGAACTCCTTGTAATCTAGCCGTGGATTTTCCTGGCAGCTTGTCTTTAATACACTTCGAACGGTTTGTCGAGCTGTTAGTGGTGCACGTGACATTGTTGGTGTATGTGCTTTTCATGTGTGGCTCCCGAGTTTTCATAACAACACAAAGTCTAGGTGCTTTTAAGAGCTTAAAATAAACTAATATCGTTCCAGGTTGTTCCAATAAAGATGTGTGGATGACTGACACCCTCAGGCCGTAGAACAGAAGTTGGGGACATCAACATACAATGGAACTTAAGAAGAGTTTGAATTCTCTTGAATACTTTTGTTGCCAGACGTCAGTAAACTTAATTAATATATAGTTGGCTGAAATTGCTACCCGATAATACCACATATTCGAGATAACGGATAGATATGGGAATCATGAGCGAAGTGGACATGCATCACTGAAGGTCCATTAGTTGCTCCCCTTGGAGCAATGAGAGGAAATCTGATAACTTTACTCTTGGAAACTAAGGAAGTCGGCGCAAGGATCACTATTATAAAAACAGTAATATTTACCGTCAATAGTTGGTGACAGGGTCAACCACATGACCTGTTGCGAGTAAGTGTTTCGCGATCGAAGACGCCGGGTTTCTGTTCGATTGTTGGCATACTGACCCAAGTTGCACAAAGCCGGTATCCCCCTGAGGCCTATCCTCGCCATGGATGATTCAGCTTACCACAACGTTGCTCGATGGC
>LUCH01000543.1:152485-166628 GCA_013368495.1 Paragonimus heterotremus
ATAACTGAATGTTTTATGTATTCGACTGATGAGAATAAACGAAATGCTTGCATATCGCAATGTATGTCTTCATGCCGTCCTAATGAACTGGATAAAGGGAACTCAATGTTTCAAATAGTTGGTGAGACAAGGGCAGCAAGACTGTTCAGAGTTACTCTGCTTACGGTATGGATCTCTGAAAATGTAAACAGTTTAGAACCGCATCATGTCCGCGAACCATTGATAGCTTTCAGACAATGTCAGTGGTTTTCAGTGCCAGACTGCAAAGAAAGATTGTCAGGAGCTGTGTATCTGTCGAATAGTTTGTAAAAAAAATACCTCTAAACATTAGGAAACCAAGACAAATAAAGAGGGTGACATGCCCGGACGTGCTTGAGAGCTAACCAAGATGTCAACCTTGTTGACCAAGATGCTAACTGATATGTGAAGACGATAAAGACATCCACTCATTTGTGTTTAGTTCTATGCTCTCGTTCGGTTCAGCAGAAGTTGTAAAGAAAGCATGCGATACTACTCTCAACGGTTGTTTTAATAACCTAGGAAGCTACAAATGTGTGTGATCAAAATACCCAATATTGATGTTGAATCCACCCACAAAGTATCACTCACTCACGATCACAATATTTGCATTCACGTAGATATTTCAGTCAGTCCCTTTCGAAAATACATGCAAGCCTTAAGGCTGATTTTTGTTAAAACTCGCTAGCGCTACAAATGTTTATCAAGGCTGGTCTACCTTTCCCAAGAGATCACCGCGTTGACCATCGAACACAAGCCATGACTGAATATACAAGTATATTCAGCTGTAAATTGAACACAGGTAACCGGATTTTCTCAAGAGGGTACAATTAACTTCAGTTACCCATCCCACAACTAGTTAAGTCCGGGTTATCGAATTAACCAAACTTGCGGAATAATGTGGTGTTTTCTGATGCGTTTACTTATAAGTTGAGTACCACGCTTACTTGAATACAACTCTCGAATTCAGATAGATTTTTAAGATGCCATGTGCCGAAACAAAGCAAGGCTTTCTGTTGCAGTTAATCGGTAATGCATATCTTTTTCATGAACAGGATTTGAACTCCGGCTCAAATATATGTATTGCGAGTGCGTTGACCACACACTTCCTATCAGACCTCATCAAATTATCACATTTGAAGGATCAGGTGTAGCCGTTTTCGAACAGTGTCTGATTATCGTCAGCGTGACTTTCAGCTCTGAGCCGTACCAATGGGTACTGTGGTTTGGGTTACCGGTAGTCCTGACAACAGCAAACGCAGTAGCGGAATGAGGAGTAGATGGAAATGAAAAGAGAATCAAAAAGAAGAAGAGGGGGAGAATCAACGGGGCTTCATAAAAAAGAGTGATGAACAGTTTTGCAGTTACAGACTACGACGCATTATCTTGTCAGAGGGTGGTTTCATCTAGCTATGTGGATGATTGCGAACTCCGCAACCAGGTAGAAGAGAACAGCCAACTCTACTCAGTAGGATTAACAAGCCCTTCACAGCCCATGACCACGTCATGGCCCCACAGCTTTGCGATTTCCAAAAACCATCAGCAACCGCGTTGAACAATGCACAATACGGCAGACGCTCCATCGGCATACGAAGTACCGGACAAAACTGGCGAAGATTGTGCAGTTTCATTATCCGGGTTGTCGGTCACGAACTTCCACATTTTTCAAATACGCACCGACGGACTGTCGCGTTGCCAACAAACTCGACCCTTGTGATTTTGAGTAAATGCCGGGGACAATGGTGGTTGAATATCAAGACTCTAGATGCATCTTACTTTCCAATGGACCATTCTAAACCTCGACTGCACTGGATAAATGAATGTATCTGTGAAACTACAAGGAATGCAGTAGTGCGTTTGTTAGCTTTGTGGATACTCTATCAACAATTTCATAACGTCATGGGATGACATTGCTCAGATAGGTCTAGTGATCGACAGTCTCGAGAGACCTACCTGTAATCAGAGGGACACTCAAATCTTCTGGCCGCTCTACACGTTGTAGTTTCAAAATGCATACACTACAGATCAGCCATATCATTTAACTCATTCAAGCGTGATCCGCACGTTTTCTACAAACAAAATAAGTGAAGTGATGTTGTTCGCATACTCAACGTTAGCCAGCATACTACCTGACAGAAGCTCCATCTGGAGATCCTGGAAACCCCGGAAGTCTCCTAATATAAGATGGTTCAACACAATTGAAAAAGAAGGAGGAAATCAGAAACCTTTATGGAACACCACCTGAAATAAAGAACGTTCTAGTTAGCTATCCATAAATGCACTGAGAACCGGTATACAACAATTTTAATAAACTGACACATCCCACTGGAGCCCTAGTGCGATGACGACGACCTCAAGGATCGTGTCCGGCAACCGAGTCAAAGCAGTCTAAAGGTCGCGAAGCACCAAGATCGTTGACTTAAATAAAGGATGTGGACGGTGCAGTTTCAACACACCAGCAACCACGCTGGAAAACTGCCAGCTTTTCTATTGTTTGATTTTCCCTGTGTTTCAAAAATCGTTGTACTGTGAAACTATTGAGCAGCGTGGATGTGATAGAAACAAGACAAATACCTTTGTGATTGTAACACGATGCCCCGACATCCTTATTGAAAGTCAGGACTGTTGATAAACGCCAGCCATGATGCACATCTTCAGCCTTCCGTACTGAGCGGAGGAGTGTGCTCACTTCAAACAGCAATCTCTCCCCACCAGCCCCTTTTGAAGGGGCCGGAGAAAGGAGGTCCAGATCTAAGGCTTTGTTACCTTTCAATAGTGTAACCTGCAAAGCCACTTTGTTTTCTGACGGGGGTAGTCGGAGATGTAATGACTAGCCACACATTCTGCATTATCCGCGGTCGAATGAATTGGTTCATCTGCCAAGTCGCCAGGGCATGTGTTGTGAGCCAAGAACGCCGATGGCACAAAGGTCATTTACTCAGGAAACCAACACATGGGTTATCCGTTTCAACATGACAACAAATAAAAACACTTATCGCGTTCGGTACTGGTCCCGGAACTTCACGGTTGCTACAGACACCAATACCCAGTTCCGGTATGTACCGAGAACCATTCCACAGCATGTTGTACTTTGATGTTTCCTCTTGTATTTTTCCCTCGGCCACTTCAATGTCACAATCCATGCTCTTGCCGCGCTACTGAATAGTAGCGGTGAGTAGTATAGTGCTATCACTCGTCTTCATTGCACAGATTGTAAAGGCATGGGCTGTTTTTTTCTACACAGTCTCATTGACACTGTCAACAGCAAATGCAACTAAAAACCAAACAAAACCGTACCCAATAAAAATGCCTTCATTTCTTTGGCTCCCTCGGAGAGGTAAGGCCAATGGGTGTTTACGCAAAATTTTTGTAACCTTCTGTTTCAGTACACAAAAGACTGTCATATTCGAGGTAAGGGAGAATCAGTCAACGTTTGTGATTAACTTCTGCTGTACCAGCGGAATTCCGTTTCCGTCATCTCTGCGGTATTCCTTCGTAATAGACCTCTTCGCATGACGTGTACATAGTTATTGAGATTTCTGTCCAAAGCTCACGTAGATCAATTTACTGTTTTGATGCGTGCAGTTTGACTTTCATTATTGTTTGATAAGTATTTCGTGTACATTCGCTGCTCAGGTTACAGCGAAGTATTCTTTGTTTGCATATAGATGGTCTCTGGACAAAACGAAGAGGGTGTGAACAACGGTTCGATTTGAGTCTAGATATTTGCTTTAAAAATCAATGATAATGTTTGGTGCAATGGTGTCTCCGATATTTAAAGGTAATGTGGTCAACTTGCGTCCATCGTTGAGCTGTAATGGGTCGTGTTCACGTGACTCATCGCCATCGTTTGTGCTGAAATGCGCAACTGGATATTCAAAGACCGTGAGATGCGCATAACTGTAACAGTCGATCCACTTTGTCAGTGCGCCTTTCTGATCTAAGTTGGCAGACTTTGACTAAAGCACTAAATTTTACAGCACACAGGCTACCATCTACTACCATCTAGTCGAACAACTTCTGCTTTACCTTGGGGCTCAGTGCAGTCCCACTCTAGCATGACCCGAGATTCTACTCTGTCGTCATAAGAAACCATGTGAAATAACGGTTGACGTTTAGCATTGTTCGGGCAAAATGTTTACCATAAATTAAATCATATTTTAACCACAAGCCGGTTTTTGGTTTTCATTTTTTAAACGATTTGTGGTTCCAGGCAAAGATGAAGAGTTTGCATGTGTACGTGTAATTTGGCATTGTGGTAAAACTGCGCATTCCCTCAGTTGTACCACACTGTTTCTGATATATCTCAATTACAAAACCGGTTTCCACCTTACCACCAACGAACCAAGACCGGCGAACCAAACGGACACTAAGTAGTACAATGAGTAGAGTTGATTGGTTTTGCACCACGATCCTCGTCAAATCTACGACCAGTCAATCAACAGATCGGATGAAATATGCATCGACGTGTGTGCTACCCATTTTCTGACAGTTAGACGGATGACAAACAACACCAGGTTTCTTGGAACTTTTGTTACATTTTTCAGTTTTCTACCGGTCACAAAGCTTTTTTTCTGGAAACCCTTTTACGTACAGGTTTCTCCACTGCACACACACATACACACCAGGCAGAGTGGTGTTGAGCTGTTTGAATTCCAGTCAGGTGATCAACTGTAGGGACGTGTGCAAACTAAAATACACAGTTACTCACGTTGGTGGCCACCAAAATTAGTGCAGTCGGATATCAACATTGACAACTTTCGATTTTCAAATAGCTTTACAATGCAAGAAACCGATTATAACAGGAAAACCGTAGGTCTGCCATCTTTTATCAACTAGAGTGGAACACCGTTATAACGGAGACGGCTGAATCAACAATCACTTCGCTATAATTATCACGACAAACAGCTGACCACATTCACCATATACTCAATCAGAGTTTTCGACGTACCATACCATCTTGATCTGAAGCACACATTATTATTGCATTTTCTATTTGGTTCACAAAAACAGTGTGCAATACGTAATTCACTAGGAAACCAAGCAGAGTAAGTACACATTCGCATGGTCGTAACGTTAACGTTACTGTTATTTGTTTGTCATGAAGAGCTTTGGTTTAGTTTACTTTATTACACCCTCTCCTTCTAAACCCTTCTAGGCAAATGTCCAATCCTCTTAGACTACGTGTACTTGTTGGTTGTTCGCAAAGTTTATCGACAGAAATCCAGGTCTGTGGCAACTGTACGGCCCCTTTGCAACATACTCGTTGAACGTATCCTACACTCTCTTTACTCGAACACCAGCTATTTATCTCGTACTCACGAATGTATGACCTCTGGAAAAAGAGTGAAACAAAACGGGTGCAAACAACGGCATGATCCGAGTCCAGATGATTGTCGCAAAAAGCACGAAAGTCGTCAACTAAGTAATGTCACTTGTAACTGTTACATGATTGAGTTTAGTCCATGACTGAAAAGCACACGGAGGTATCTATCTGACTCACCGCCTCTTTTTGTGTTGAAATGTAGTACTCAAAATATAGAGCCCGTGGGATGCATGCACTTGCAGCACTTTTCCATTATGGTCAGCGCGTTGTGTTCAGACATCAAATGTACTCTCTCAGCCACTTCTTCTTTGGAGGAAGATGACCAGGATGAGCATTAAGATCGTCCGCAAGTATGATTGTCATAGTGTTAGGATTGCTTCAGGAGCTCAACGATGGCGTTGTGGAACGCGTCATTTGTAGCGGCCAAACAGCCATTTGTTGAAGCGTACGCCGTTATGGTGAAAACACAATGCCCTTCTAATTTGTGTTGATTGACTTCAGTCGACGTATTGAGTCTGGCAGCACACAAGCAACTGTTCACTAGGATTTCAGTCGAGCAAACATGCTTTCGCTCTGGAACTCAGTATGGTTCCCACTGCAGCTTGACCACGACAGTCAGCTTCGGCACCACCAGAAACCCCGATATGAGCTTCGATCTACAATTATCTAAAAGTGACCTCGAGTGAGTAACGGTGCTGGAATCATAGACCCGTGTCTCCGACACGCAGCACACATCAAACTCCAGACTTGAGAAAGTACTTGCCAGAGCAGATTGTTGACCGACTTGTCGGAGAGTGGGGCCATTGGAGGCACCAATGTGGAGGCACCAAATGTCTTGGCCTCAGGTAACAATTGTCGTCCGAAGGCACATAAAAGGCAGTAGACTTGGGGAGTAAGAGATAAGGATAACGTCGTAATGGAGGAATAACCCCACCGTCGGGAGAACGATAACTTCGGATATTTCCTGTTCGTTTGTGCCGTGGAAGGGGGTTGACTTGAGGGACCACGCCTCGAGACGCTGATTCAAACGCCTGACCAGTAAGACAACAGGATACACAGTTTTACTTGGAGAGCTTGCCCAGAGCTAATGACTCGGTATTTTGACTCACCTAGCAATGGGGGGCTTGGCTTATCCGAAGGTATAGTGAACACGACATTGATGTCTGATTCAGAGCACTACTGCGTGAAGTAGATATATTCGAAACAACATCAGATATTTAAATGATGAATGTTTCTCGGTCGTATTGGATAATACGGTGGCGATCACGATCATCTGTTGAGTGATCAGAGTCCTCTTTATTTAGGGGTACCCGTTCTAACTCCTTTCTTCTTGAGTAAGAAAACAGCGATACCGTAATTACAAAAAAAGTTCTGCTGTATGCTCATAGGGTCAGGTTTCACCATCAAAACACTCTTACGCTTACAGTAGTGTAGCATGCAATCCTATGAGTACACTTACTTTTCATCTGATGGCCTCCTTTTGGTCTGTATGACAAGGTTACACCTGGTAGGACCGAAGTCCTAATCGTCATAACCTTCTGGATCGATGCAGTGCATCAACCTGACCACCACTTCAGTCATTATTCTCAGCAAATTTATCTTTTGAGTCAGGTGCTGTTCAACACCAACGACATATCTCGGGCTATTTTGAGTATAGTGATTAATTGCGGAATCTGTGTACAAGAAATAGAGTTCAGATACGAGGGTTCAGTCAGTAATGAAGAAAGCCGATATGAGGTCATAATAGTAGTTCGTATAAGACGGTACCAATATGCCAATTGGAAAGTGATCAAACTCAGCCATTTTTCACGTCTTTAGCAACGTTCTCGAATAACGGTCAACTTATCCCCATCCTGAGAGAGACTGTCAACCAAATCTGCGGAACACATCTTCCTATCATATGAAGGTTACCAAGACAACGGCGCCACAACATCACGAGGAGCAAAAAGCAGTCGCCAGCTATGGCGAGTCCAATTTAGACATACACAAAACCTTTTAAGCGAAGGAAAACAGACACAGGAGCAACGATACTGGACAGCCAAAGGTGTAATGCTTTTGCTGATTATCAACTGGGGTTTCCTGGATTTACGAACTATTGGAGTACGTTACTTGATTGTTCGGGGGTCTTTGACAATCGTCCTCCTCGGAGTGTGACTCCATGTGACCATAACCTCGTCGATCCCATCTCCAAAGCTGCCATCATCAAGGCAATCTTTCAACTGGAAGGATCTGCACCCTGACTCAACCATATTACACCTTACAAGCTAAACCAATGTTGGGGTTTTTCAGTTTGCTATCGGTTACTGAAAATCTTTCTCCACAGCTAAACACTGCTCCATAACATTCGTACGTAAGCTGTCTAACCCGTCCCCATCAACTGACTTCCGCCCGATTTCTATTTGTTCGGTGGTCATAAGGGGCTTTCGCAAGACCCTATTTAATAGTTGGGCCCCCTTATTTCCGTCTGGCTTGCAGTAATCTCGCTTTCCGTAGATGGATGGAACATTTAAGACGACGATCACTCTCCACAGGTTGATCTGATAATCTCACAGAACATACCACGACAGTTCATTCGCAAACAGTAACTTATCTAAAGCTTTTGACGTGATAGTCCATGATCTTCTAATGAGAGTAGCAACTGTCCAAGATTCAACCATCATTTCAAACAACCTACGGTCAGTTTACAAACTTCGTATACCTTACTTTGAGAGTTGTGAGTTAACCTTCAAAAGATTTATTCATCAAGGAAACCTTCTTTCTCCACTACGGTTTATAATGATTTTGGATGGACAATTCGTATGTTGTTTTGATTTCAGTTTCACCCTATGCACGCCCAGCAGCTGATTGGTATACAAGGATGTTGTTATACAATCGGCTTCCTCAATAAACACGTTGACAATCGGACTGGAACATCTGCAGAATAGTTTGTTTGAAGTCGGTTTGATAGTGAGCTGCTCGGAAACCCTATATATGTACATAAAAGCAGACAGAAGATGCACTACGGTTCGTGACGACCGACTCCTAGTGGAACCAGCATAGTGTTCAAGGTTATCGGCACGCCGTTCAGTCGGCAGGAATCTCGCCAACAACTGCAGCCGCTGATTTAACAGGACTAGTACTTGAATTGACGGCAGCGCTTCAAAAACCTAGGTAGACAGTACAAATCTTGCAAAAACATCTACTATCGAGACTAACTTGTCAACCACGTCTCAGCGTCGTTCACTAACAGGCCTTAGATACAGCGGTCAGAATGGGCATCCAGAGGTAGCGTCGCGTCGAAAAACATTCTTCACCAAGAGATGCAGTTATACAATGAGCTACGCGATCTATCTTCCTAGCCGCTTAATTTCCCTGCCATAACACCGACTTCAGCAGCCGAGATGATCATTACGAACAAATACTAAGCATACTTGATGTGGCACGAAGCTCTCTACAGTACACACGATGATGCCTGTTTGTGACATTCCCAAACGATGGTCAGGGCACACAACTGGTTACGGAACCCGTGTTGTGCACCAAGAATGCGGATGGCACAAGGGTTATTTATTCAGGAAATCAACACATGGGTTATGCGTTTCAACAAGACAACAAGTAAAAACATTCATCTGTGTACGGTACTGGACCCAGACCGTCACGGTTACCATAGAATCCAATGCACGGTTCCTTTACGTACAAAGAACCATTTGATGCGATGATGCACTCCGATGTTTCATCTTGTACTTTTCTTGCGGCTACTCCGGCGTCAAAATCTACGCTCTGGCCCCCCTACTGAATAGCAGTGGTGTGAGTAGTATGGCACGATCGCTCCTCCTCACTACACCCAACCAAGATCTTCCCCGCCTGCATATCAGAGCGATGCAACTTAGAGCGGGCGTGCTGCTCACGAAGACCCGTCGCCCGAGTTTCCGTCCAAAACCACCGGGGGAACTGAAATGTTGAGATGGTAACAGTCACGAAAATTTGTCTCACATTATGCCCTTTTACTCATTCTGACAGATGCAGATGACACAACACTGCAGCTGCATTAATAATCCGTAAATTAGAAAACACGAAAATTTTGACGATTCAAAAACCCAATGTCCTCACGGATGACTGGTTTCTTAGACTCGATATCTTAATATCCAGTGATGGTGCAACCTTCACTGACGATGGGGCTTCTTATGACCTGTACAGAATATGGGCCCCAGTCAGTTTGAAGAAAAAACACAATCCTCAAGAAATCGTCCAGTCCGCCACCGCATTTTTCCGTTTTCAGAAAATATATGACAATGTCTCACTGTAATTAATAACAGGTTTCATACACCCAATCGTCACACACAAATCCCTTCAGCAAATGAGTCTTTTAAAATGTGATATATTGGACATTTGTGTACAGTTTATGGAAGGCTTCCTCAAAATATTCTATTCACATATGAGGACACACATGACACAATCACATACATATTTCAAGAAACTTTTGTTTCTGATACGCTGACTTAAATATACGCTACGTAGTGCATAATTCACATCCACTCGTGCATCTCGTTTATGCAGTAACATTGCGTGAACGTCAAATTTATGCGAAGTATGTTTTTTTGTTAAAAACAAATTGTTACTGTTAAGCCAGAGAATATCACATGATTCGAGTCTTCCCCTAATTTTATTGAGAATTATAATGGTTGCGCTGTTTTGTGCATCATGTGTTTGTTTGATGTGGTTGCAATTAGCTGTCTCGTGCCAGTATCGTACATACAAAAGAAATCATCTGTAAACCTGAAACTGTCATGATCTCCACATTCTATTCTAGTGCTTTCTATCCCGTATGTTATTCTTCCTTTCGTTTTTTATTCTGTACTGAATAGAAATACAGAATGGTAGCACCTGTCAATGTGGCATTCTCACTGCTGTCTAAAAGCTAACGTTATTTGTTTGTAGTGATGCGTGCGGGCTTCTGTTTTTACATGGTCAATGTTCATGGAAGAGGCGCGTGACTGTCATGGGGTCCATCATGCTAGACATGGCCGAAAGAGGCTATATATTTTTTTAAATCATCATTATCTTGTCGATACCAGAAACCATTTGTTCAACAGTATTTATGTCTTTCACGACCTCTGCAATTGGGCTCAAATCGACTCATCAGGAACAACTAGTGATCTAAACTGATGCCAACCAAATTGACAAGCATTTCGATGTTTCGGATGAGAGCCACGAGTATGGCTGATATCAGGTTCACCGGAATGAACTGTTCCATGTGACCTACCTCATAAAAGCGAGTGTCGATTGTGGTAGACAGACTAGGTGTAGATCTTAACTGAATAACACTGCCAACAAGAACTATCGAAGTCCCAATCAATATCTGTCTTTACAAATGTTGTAGTCAACCAAGGCAGATCCTTGGTCGTCTTGGGAAGAAAAACAGAGAGTGGTTGTTCTTTATTATCCAAAATTCACTGAGGAAAACTCGGAAAAGTTTATCTCTCATGTTATCTACCAGTTCACCTGCAGGTGCGATGACGCAAATACTGACAAACAAGACCGAAACTTACGACAGAAACAGATGAGGCCCGTCCCCAAGTGGCTAGTGCGAACAATGACATAACGTGGATCAGCATACCAACACCCGAACATAAATCCGGCGTCTTTGATCACGAAAAGCTTGATCGCAACAGGTTATGTGGTTGATCCCCGCCACCTCGTTTATGGTCCTGCTACGCAATCGCAACCATAAGATGTTGGCGGTTCCCGATGAGTTGTTAATCGGGTGTCACGCACGGACCATCTATTGGCAAGAAGTGCTGACGTAATCAATTTCGTTGCCGTGGCATTGAAACCGTTCACCCCACCCTGACTGCACTCATGTGATGTTCATTCATTTTATTTTGTCGCCACACCCTAAACCTATATAACCGAACGATTTAGGGAACCGACAGGAACTCTTCGTTTTAATATCGGTTATCGTCTAAAAATAGTCCATGAAATCTCAACAAAACGGAATGTTCGACACTGTGAAACTCTTAGGAGAGAAATAACTTTTCCTCAACAGGCACGCCTTTGTAGAAAGATGAAGCGAATGGTTCTTTCCATGAACCTGAATGAAAACGATGGCGAAACACAAACGATGTGACGTTTTCCACGGTAACAGTTTGCAGACTCAAGGCATACATGAATAAGTGTATAGCCACAAAGATCGCGTAGTTCGAACTCTTGTTTCCAGGTCACTACTGGTCAACGATAACAAGCAACTGACTAACAGACATCCTGTTTAAAAACCAGAGGTGTGATCTTACAGTTGGTACTAAGTATTGTCAGTCTCCTCGACCGTGACAATACAGTCTACGACAATCATATTTTACCATTGGCACAAATGATCATGTAATTGCAGTATGAAGTATACAGGAGAGACAGACCGGTAAGTAAAAATGTAAATGAACATGCACCAAATGGCTGGAAAGATAACTGGACACATCAGGTACTCAATGGACGACAAGGCGCATTATGTAAACAGGATACAAAGCCGAAGTTTATGAGGCATTCTCTGCGGTTCTTCGACGCAGCAGTAAACGTAGCCTTCAGTTTACCGAGGTTTTGACTATTAAACACCGGGCAGTTGAAAAACAACTTGCGCTGAAACTATGGCTATCTTGAGATAGGTTTGAATGTTTCAGCTTTTACAAAATTCTTATCTTTGGCCAAATACATGGCGAGAAAAGAGACTTAAGTGTACTGTAGATGAAAGAACTGTAACGATTCAGAAACCGACTTATTATTTACGGGAGGAGGTTTATTGGTGAATGTACTAAAGTCCACATTATAAATGTGCTTGCATGTGGTACTCAAAATATCTGGAACGTACATTCACGAAAAGTTATGCTGGAGCACGTTATGGTGAGAGAACCGACCTTGAAAAGGGTAATAGAAGAGCACAACATCAAGAATATTACTCACAAGTGAACAACACTGGATACGTTTCTTGTTTGGTTTGCACATAATAATATGGCGATAATTTGTTGGCTTGGTTGTGAAAAGCGTGTTAGAGTAGAGGCGGCACTCTAATAACCAATGCTACTCATGTTTGACGTGTGAAAGTAATGACACTGGAGCTTGCTTCAGTAAAGCATTCTCGACTTTCGCAATGGTGTACACAGAGCAACCGGGACGTTGGCTGCTGCTACCGATTGATACAGCGGGGAACAGAAGATGATAGTTCTCCTGTTGCGAATCTCCGTGTACATTAATGTAATATCTTTTTCTTTTATGTTTACATCTTCCCCATTGTTTTTATTCCCAGCTGTCGTGATACTTCTGTTATTTTGTGTGGTTTTCGTTGTTTTAAATATACGGTTTAGGTTTAGCCCATATATTACAATCTGTGTGCACTGTTTGGCATTTGGACCATTTATGATTGCCGACATGAAAATAAATGCATGACTCTTTTTTTATCTACTCATCTAATGGTGCTATCTACCGGAAACCGAGGGGTGACTTTAGTATCTCAGTTTCAACTAAATGCTAATCAATAAAAAATCCTATGCCAAAAATGCAATTAAGGTAAATGTCACAATTTCACAAAAAATAGTAAATTGTAACGTACGTAGTTAATATCTATATAATAATTTATTAAAGTTGAAAATGTTTGACCATTTCGTTAGTTAACCGGTTCAGTTGGACAACTGGTTCAAATAGATTATAACGGAATGATTTTCAATTCGTGCAATGCAAGGGGGATCAGATGCTATGGACGTCAAAACCCCGTTTACACGATCCAAACACTGTTCATACTACATAGTTTGAAGAAACAGAGAATATAAAAACGTTAGTTCATTATACTTATTACACAGTCTTGTTGATACAATGCTTATATGTACGTGGAGTAGATAAGGGGCGATTTGGGCAACACCTGATTCGTACGCATCTTCGTACACACAACCAGAAAACCATTAAGATACGTTAAGCGAATTTTCTAAGGATTAACATTGTAGAAAATTGCACACGACCAGCTTACTTTGTGCACTGTAAGTGTTTGCCATGAGTTAGAAGAAGGTGGAACTCAGATCAATGATAACGAGTCTATCAAATGGAAACAGGAACAACGCGAAAGTTTGCAATTCTACTTGTTCCGTTCAGTGTCAACACGTCAATCAGTTGGACATCTCCGTTACGGTCACAAAGGTATGCCAAGTCTGCAACAACGCCGAGATATTTCATGCACAAACAGTAAACTTAATGCAGTTTCTCATCCTTATCTCGTTCCCATAAAATTGCAAGATATTGTGATGAGCATGAGTACTCCAACACCCAGTGGAATACCTTAACGCAGCGATGAGTTATGTTCAAAAGCCCACAGCAAGCGGAGTGTGGACAACATGGACGACTGGAGGAGCCGTCGCACAACGAAATCGGACAAACAGACGAAGCATGACAGGCAAAATGAGATTGATAAGAGGATCGGAGGCCCGATTATCTAAACACTTGATGAGATAACTCAACGTAACAGTGAGATATGCTCAAAGTCCACAGCGAGTGAATTACGGACAATACGGGCGACCGCATGAGCCATTGCGTAACGAAATTGGAAAAACGGAGGAGGAATGGTAGACAAAAACCCGAGAGGAGGCATCAGCCACACACGAACCAGGCGTAAGTGCACAAGACGTGCGAATGGAAACCGCCGGTGTGTAGTATATCGGAATTCCGGCCCACAAACGCGAACGCGCGCGTGGTGTGGGTACCACTGAGTTGGACAATAAAGATAGCGTTTTATTGAAGGACTTTTGTTACAATATGACATTTCTGGTTAGGAGATTGTTTGCATCGACAAAG
>LUCH01000543.1:172630-198733 GCA_013368495.1 Paragonimus heterotremus
ATACAGAATCCGATAAACTAAAGATATTGTGATCTTTATTTAAACTTTTGATACTCTTTTGATTGCAATAGCTACATGGTAGCCAAAAATCAGTGTCAACCAATAAAGTTACGGTGGTTGATCAGATATAAAGAAGAGGACGGTGCTTCACAGAAAGTGTATGTATTGCTCTCTTATAAACAAGTGAGGGCATTTTCACGTGTTTGATCACAAAATCAGATTTATAAGTAACGGGTCCCGGATGCAAACAAAGGAACGATTGTTCAAAAAGAAAATGATGAAAATCCATTTCGAAAATTGTCAATATCACAACGAATGAAGTCGGACGGATAGAATGCAGTCGTATCTGTTGTCGTAAAATCTGAGACAAGTGTGATGATTGAAACGAAACTGTCTAAAAATTAGGGCATTATAACTTCTAGCCAATGGGTGGGCAAACCGGGCATGGATCGTGGGAGTGACAACCACACGCACACACACAACATAATCATAGGTCGCGCAAGTATGGTTTGGCATCGCAGGACAAACTCGTGCACAGCAGCAAAAAACGCTAATTGTCACTCTAGTATCGTGGTTAACCAGGCAGAGATGTCTACGCTGAGACCACTCAAGCGTTCATTGCAAACCAGACAGTGGCCAAGGTGGGATTCAAATTGGGAAGCCGATAGCTGGAGAGAATAAAACCTAGCTTGAAAAAAGAAGACCGAACGAACACTTCCGAAGGACCGAAAAGAGCGAAGCACATCGCAAGAGTTGCCTACCTGCGACGTAATTACATTCGAAGTGGTGGCGAAGTACATGGGCAGTCGTGGTAGCTTTGCCTCATCATCGAGGTGACTGTTGAAATCCTTGGCACCGATGTGCATCAGCCTTCGTCGAAGAACAGATTATACATTACCTTAGTACGCGTACGGTCCTTCCAATAGTCATGAAACTGAAAATGCTCGTGCAAATGATGCAGAAGGGCCACCAGTTTTTGATCGGTAAGGTATTTGTGGCGAAGCCCACATATGGTGCGATGACCACATAGTCAGCCTGAGCGTCTTGGAAATATGAGGATAAGCAAGTTGATCCTACTACACAAACTTTGATGTCTAAACGGTGTTTGTTGCATCGTTCACATTTCGCACGACTTGCGCTAAACTAGAAGCAGTAGCTAAATAGTTGATGTATTATATGAACAGTGAATATTCTGAAGTCCAAACACTGTTCTATGAAGCGTTATCCGCGAGCTGGATTGGACCCAAAGGGCGATGCTCACTCGCAGGCAAACACAGTACCAGAGATGGCGCGGATTTGAGGCCCACGAAGTTCTTTTTGAGAAAACCCGTATTCTTTTTGACAGTACTTCAAGTTATTCACTTACTGTCGCGTTCAAGCCTGATGTATCCGCATCCTCACTACTCCGAACTAGGGATATGTGCCAACGGACCGTTCCACAAAGTTGAAACGTCACGAGAATTACTTATCACTCAGTGTTTGTATACAAAGTTTCGGGTCACTAAATGAACTTATAAATTGACATCATAAGAAATTTGTTACAAGGCGACAGACCAGATATATGAGCTGTTTAGTGTTGGTTTGACGAAAGTGGGACAGTAAAGGTATCTGGAACACCCAGCAATCGTGTGGTAGGTAGTCGATAAAATTACCAATGGGATATTTCGAGCAGCATATGAAATGAGGGGCTAACGGCTAATACAATGTCGGAGCAGGACCATCTAAAGCAGCTCAGGTCCAATGGTGAAACATTCGATGTCTCATGAATAGTCACGTGCAGCAGCGAATTGGTTGGGCCGAGCGAATCAATGAACAGCCAAGGGCATACATACTACTTTGAGGGAAAAACCGGAGTAGTAGGACGTTTAAAACGAGGAAAACAAGGGCAACAAACCCCACGACATTGATACACAAACGACTGGAACTGAAAAAGCGAGTGAGAAATCATCCATACTTAGAGAAATAATTGACGCTCATATGGCGGTTAGATGCAACGAACCCAAATGACAATCGTAGCAGGTTGCAAACAGTTGATGTTGGAGTAGCACCATAGTATGGTCGTAATGGTGTATTAACATTTAAATAAAAGATGGACCATTTCAATCTATGACAAGGTACACTATTCCAAAGACCCAAATAAACTTTGCCGATGAATTCGGGTAGGTCACCGTCACTGTTGGGAACAATGATCGCTCAACTGCTTCCATCGACAATTCACCCCGAGACAAATAAACCTCACAATACTAAGTTTTCATATGAAATTGCGATTAGACAGATTTGTAACCAACGCAGTGAAGATGCACTTATAAGAAGACACCGACCTCACGTGCAATTGTTTCTAGCTAGACGCAAGGAAAAGGGCAGAAAACAACCTAACCAATGATGTCTTTTTTTTAAACCGTATTTACAGAGAATTCCTCGCGATAGTGATTAACAAGAGGATAAAGCGACTAACTGAGCAGAATATACATAAACCCGGATCGAAGTTCATAAAATAGCGCGCTGTGCCATGTAATTCTGCACGCAATATAGGTAAGACGATGTCACAAAAAACCTTCGCTCGCATCAGTAGTTCGCAACATCGCGATTGAAATTCATATCTCTTCGTAGTCATTGTAACTTTCAGGATGGCTTCTTCAGGATGAATTATCGCTAAACCAGTGGAGAAAGCAGCCATTCAGTGTGCGAATACGTCCTCATATCTCTCCACCGTGGCTGACGGGAGATTTTCACAAACCAGTAACAAGATGGTCTGCCATCCCAACGTTTAGCCTATCACAATTTCACACCACCCTTGTGAATGCGTTTTCTCTCTAGGTTCCTGTGACCTCCTTGATTTCCCATGACCGGAATCCGTTTTGACTGACCCTACACAGTATTATAATATAGTTGAACTGGTTTTGGCATGCACAATATACCTTGTGACCAAATTCTGTATTTTGCAGTCCTGACTAAAAGGGATCTAAAGTGGGCCTGGCATAACGATTACTAATGGGAGATTGGTGTCTAGTTAACCATTTTATGTTGTCAACATGCACTGTGGTTCATAAGAACATCAACATCTCAACAAATTTGTGTGCAGCCTAACGTTAGCTCACAACCACAATTATCCATTCAACAAACGGGGTAAGTTCCAAAAGTCTTCCTATCAAAATTGAGTCTTTTCTCAAGCAAGTCAAACTCAACTGTCCGATGAGTCTTACTGGATGCACAGATACGTCCTCGTGCTTGCCGAATCTATCAGGCTGTTTACAGTGATGACAATAACATCTGGTAAGAGGTTCGACCAGCCTACGCAAAAAAGGTTGACTGGGCACTAGAATGCAAGCTCAGCTGCTCATGGCTGGTGGCAGCATATCCGCCTATTATGAAGCCATTGGCAAAAAACCAAGACTACAATACGACAAAAAACTCAACAGTACTGACTGCCAGTCAAGCTACAGTAGGAGGGGCATAGTTAGCGACAAGCCAAAAAAAGCAATAAGACGAGAGTTTAGAGGACAAGTGGATGACGGAAAAAAAAACTCATGGTGATAAGAGCCATGCATTACATCACACTGAAGTATTCAAAAGAAGAAAAATAGCAAGTCAAAAACAAGATACGGCAATAAAACGGAGCAAGTAAAATGACCGAAAATAGCTGCGAGACAGACATACAGGTTTGTTGGAAGTTAATGAGGTCACGGATTCAAAGTACAAAAAACACGCAGATACCTAGGTAAATAATGAATAGAAGGGTGGCTGTCCCATAATTGTTGTGAGATTGACGCTGTTATGTGATGGACACAACTCCAATTGACTCACTCTTAGTACCGGGGATGTGCGTCCATAATGTGGTCCACAGTTAAGAGTAATTGTCTGTAAAAGTGTATATCTTAGAGGTATATGATACAATCAACGATTGCAGTTATTTTCATTTGATTGGCAACAAAGATAAGCGAGAAGATGAATATGAGAATGCAGCACTGTCGTGTTAGGGAAAAATGAGAGCATAGCAAGGTGCGAAGTTGGATGAAATTGTGGATGAGACAATCTGATTGGACAACGACTGACCAAGACAGTGGTCTATGTGTGTGGATGTGTAAAGTCAAACAGACAAGTCGAAGCTCTCACTTCGCAAAGTCGGAGTGACGCTGTTGGACCGGGAAAGACATGAGCCGGCACAGCTGAACATAGGTTGGAAGCGGAGGTAATCGATTAGCTTAGAGGGTAAATCCAGTCGATCGAGCAGCTCGTCTTGAACCATCTGAGAAAGTGAAGGGATGGGTACCAAAAAAGAAGAGAATCGTTTGTCAATGGAAAACCAACAAGTTTACACCAAGTAACAGTGAGAACAATGAGATAAAATGTGAGCAAGTGGAAAATACTTACGGTAAAAAAGCTGTTTGGCCGAATGCAACTTTAACAAATTTTAGTATTCGCAATATAAACGACATCGCAGAATGTAGAAAACGATTTCCGAACTTTTAGAATACATCGAGGTGAATCGAATGGCTTGAAGGACAAAAGACACAGTCAACTTATCCGGTTTTTATTTCTACCATGTCTTTTGACCAAACAAACGGCCCATAAGTCACTGGATACTTAGACGTCAGGATTCAGACACGTTTATACCCGGCGTACAAACTCATGTATTCTTTAAACTCCGGTATTATCTCAAAAAGCTGTACTTTAGAAAGAAAACTTTAGTTTTACGTGCCTTTGTTGTGATTTTCGTATAGATTTTGTTAAAACCTACTATACATCTCTGAAAGTAATAAACCAAACGATTGGACGTTTCTAACTAGTAAGAACTCGGTAGAAGAATTCCATTATTTTTCTGCATCTATCTATCTACACTTCGCATTGAAATAATCAACACGCTTTTAAAAAAAATTGGCAGTAACAACTTACAAGCTATGCTGCTTATTGTACTCGAAATATTACGCATGACATCACTTTCATCAGACAGGAAAATAAATTCAATAAGTAACTTATCAGAGCGCCCGCTCATACAGATTTTACCGAATTAAGGCTAGATGGAGAATGACTTTGGAAGAAATTCATGCAAACAAAACTTAATACAGATTTGATTACCTCAGCTTGTGAATGTATTCAAGAAGCGACCAGTCTGCTAACGAATAAGACGGAACTGCTCCTCACAGGAGTAGAGACGGCATCGATGTAAGTTGATTACATACGCTCAACTATAAAAACAAATGCTACGATGGCAGACAAAAGAAGAAGTGGTCAGATTTCACAACTAGCCTTTTTACAAAAAAGGACTGGATCATACAGAAAAGTGGGAAAGACAGGAAAATTATAACAAAAAAAATCCATACACAACAACCATGACCACCTCACTAAGATCAACTCAAGAGTCAACAGAACCAAGAGTCAGGAAAAACGACGTTCTGCTAGTCCCAGGCAAATAGGGTCACTTTGTCCCTTTTAGTCGCTCTATCAAGTGATCCTCATTGTTGACGGTCGTAATCATACTCAGTGCTGAGGGAATCGAATGACGCTTGGTTCAAATGTTAATCGACGTGACAAAAGTCCAAGTCAACTGTAAATACACGGCGCTTTAAAGATGTACAACTACACAGTAAAGTATCAGTGCAGAAGTGATCTGTTTTTAAGGCTTGTTACGTTCTCCTACTTGATATGAACTGGAAAATATGTAACTCAGTGTCACGTGATAAGCGTTCCTTACGCCAGTTTCGCCCGAATGTACGTTAATTATCTTGTGTTTACGAGCACATCACTTCCAGTCAAAAGACAGAAAAAGGCGGGCAAATACAGCGACGTGATCCCGACCGTCTTTGACAGTGGTATAACCTGTAATTGACTGTCATGTAACTTTCGAATTCGGCGTGATGCCCACTTCAACTCCTTCATGAGATTCAGCTTCGGCATCATCCGATATCTTGATATGGAAACGTTTGCATCGAAGCACAACTAAATAACTGAGCTAGAATCGTAAATTTGTGTAACAGAGGCGTAGAACACACTAAGCTCCCAACTCGAGATAGTTATTATCAGAGCAACGTACCAACTTAATTGTTGAGGAGTGTGGATATTAAGAGCGTCAGCATTAACCGGTCGTTTCACGCTAGAAAACCACTACCAGAAAGTACAGGACAGACGGAAAAATTAGGGGCAAAATAGACCGGGAAATCGGTAATGGCCAAAAAACGCCACCGCTGGGAAAACAATAACGTCGGACAATTTCGAGTCGGTTATGTCGTGAAATGGGGGTTAGGTTAAGGGATCTTACTGACTCAATAGCTTGAGGGGCAAGCTAACAAGAAATTTTTTTTAGAAGGACCCCTCACAAGGTTAACTATTGAAGAGTGTGGCTTACTTGGCAGCGAAAGGCGCACCTAGCTCAACAATGCAGTGGATAGAATATTACTGTTCAATGCTATAAAGATAAAAATTGGTCTGTTGTATGCTCATAAGTACTTGAAAGCGATCAGTAGTGTGACAAACAACCATATGAGTGTGGTCTGAGTGTTCCTTTTTGAATGAGGTAAGACCGAAGTACCGAACAATATAGCGTTCCGAAGCAATACAATGCGCAAATCTGACCATTGCGACAAAGTAACAGAACGGGTCAAGAAAAATCGGAAGCACAGAAAATACAGAAAGGTATCAATTCGCTTCAAGAATGAAAGAAGGTCTGGTTCGTAGTAGTAATCCATTTATTTCACACAGGAAACGATAAGTGAAGAGTAAGTCTTAACAGCTGAGACCATAAGTGACTTTACTTGTCAGCTGTGGAAAAGCGGTCAATAAAAAGCGAAGTCTTGATTGGCAATGAAGTACTAGTCATCTGAAAAATGGCTCACAATCAAAGGCACCGTGGAAGGCGGCAAGTCCTTTCAGGTAACCAATGAACGCTTCTGAAAAAACATCACTAAAGTGGACGAGGCAGGTTGTTATTCTGCATTTCATATTGTGCGGTGCACTTGTTGTCAGAAAGGAAGGCAAAAATAATTAGAAAGATGATGAATATATCAGGATGCTGGCAAAAAAAATACAGATGTGGTAGTTTGATAGTACAACAAAATATCAGATCACCTTTGACAGCATCAAAGTAGAGTTGTAACTTGACATTTTTTTCTCATATTTTGGTAAAATTGAAAAAAAACGACTTTAACAGCAAATTTAACAAACGTAGGGGATGCAGAAAATCACCGACATTGATGGCAATTAAAGGCATGGGAAAGTGATTCTAGAAATGCTTATCGTACGCACAATAAGCAGAAACAGATTTGTTTGGGCACGATTTTCAGACGCCGGGTGAATAGTAAATTGGATTCAGTAAGACAGTGGTTAGTTCATGCTTATTCAACGAATGCAGTCATCATCATTCTTTCAAATGTTGTGTAATTCCACGACAAACTGTGGGTTATAACATGTACTCTTTTGTCTCGCAGGCTAAGCTGTTGAGCTAGTCCCCGAGCAAAGTACCTAAATAAGACTGAACCTAACCGTGGATGCCTTCCACTGCGACATGACATGTGCTTATGCTGCTGAATCGATGCGGCACTACACGGCCTGAAAGCTATACCGCATTAATTGCGATGAAACTGAGCCGCTACGGCGTTAACGGCCACAGCCCTGTGTGTAGACCAAGGTAAGCTCCGAGAAACAGACGCTGGTCAAACCCTCTATTGGAGTTTTTATTAGTAAAATGAAGATCGGAGCACGAGTCTATTTCACAATCAGTTCTCCGATCAGTTTACATCAATTCTTCGATAATGAGCAAACTGCACGGCATTAACCATCGGAGTACGCCTACACGTTTGAAACTCCGTCGAGATAAGTCTTCCCTTCTATCAGTGTTTACTTAGCATGAATCGTCCGACCATGTACCAAACCGACGATACAAGGAACCAGTTCTATGATCGCCTGTTCAATGCAATTCGATGGACACCATTGGGCTGCCAACTGTTTGCTTTACGAGGTTTGAATGTGTAAGCTGGCCAATATTCAACAGCCTGAGTGAATGTCCTTGGCCCCCACAGCATTGGTGCAGTTACACATAACGGTGACCATTTGATCAACTTATATATTACATACGAGATGATTATCATGGGCATCCGATTCCACTTAAATACAAGCGATATAACGATGTGTACTCATTCACAAAACGGTCATCACTGATGATTACATGACCTCATGATAGTGCGACATTCGCAGAGTACGTATCACGTCAGTGACGTGTGCGGTTGGATGCAGTACGGATAATAAGCTGGCCGAGGCCACGTTGTACATTCCTGTTTGAAAACCCGTTATTTGTAGCTCACTCGGTCAGTGAAGAAAGCTAGCTGCTAGGAGGCTGAAAAATTCGAAGATTAAGGAGGATATTCAGCCAGCAGTCACCGGTTGTCTCCCGACGGTGTGGCACTATCTTACGGCAATCAGTTTTCAATGCCAGAATAGCCCCCGAACTGGGTTCAACGACAATGATACAATCAACTCGAGTTTGTTAAATGAGAAGCATATACTGCTTCTATTCTATATACAAATAGTGAGGAAATTTCGCAGAATTCGCTGTCAACTTATTGAACAGCTTCGTGTAATGAAGGATGACCGGTGAGAAAGGAAAGGTGAACTGATGTGCAAACAATGCTGACCACTGTCAATACAAACAGTTCTGTGGTTCACTTAAGGTGATGGCCGTACCATTTATTTGATCTACGAGAGCACTGTAGAAGGAAAACTGGCGTTTCGTTCATACAACTGGAAGATTTAATGAGGGTCTGGCGTGGACACTGGTGGCCAACCAAATCGGCCTGCAATCATTGGCTGGATGATCGTAAATAACTGGTCAAAGTAAGCTATCGAAAAGACACTTACGCTAGTCTCAAACCAGGCAAGGTCTTCGCGAGTCATTGCACAACTGCAGGTAAAAATGGGTTGTCAGGGTAACTTTTGAAACACTACTGTCTGGTTATGGAACGTCCACTGCTCCAGTTGGTTGACTATATTTAGGGGTAAAAAGCAGTCTCATAGGGACTCGAAAAGATTCTTATTGCACCTTTGTTTAAAAAGTACTGATTGATACTGTTTAAGGAGGTATGGTGGTAGCCGTGCGATGTTTAATATGATCACGTGCCCCACGGACTGGCGAATCACACTCTTTTGTCGTGATTTAGTTGGTCCGCTCCGACTGTGACCATAGTTTTGAATGTCATGTCATTTTGCTTGACCGATGGATTTGACGAGATGAACACTTGTTACGAGCGACGGACCAACATCATCGCATTATTTGTTCTATCAGCAATGTGACTCCAAACACGCTACAGAAAGGTCAAATCAGATTAGACACGAACAGCTGAGTGTAATAGCTATGAACGCCTGATAATCAGACACGTGTTTGGATTCACAATCAAGGTATTTTGGAAGATTTACACAGGCGAAATACAGGAATCGACATTACCTGATGAGCAAAGCTGCACACAGGATAGCTGGTCCACTCACAGTGTGAAAACTCAAGACCAGGCTGTCAGTCAGCTAAGGTTAACTTCGACGGCCGTCTGCAACTCTCAAGAACTGGACTCGGGACAATACATAAACGCCGAAAGTACGTGTGGTTATTACATAATGGTCCAAACTTCGGATGGACTTGACGGACATTCTCCCAGCCAAAATATACTTGGCAGATCGATCGATCAACGGGCAAGCGTTCATGCTTTGTCACGAATGCAGATACTTTTCAGGAGCGCCGGAGACTACCGAAACACACTCTGTAACACTCTGTAGTACATGACAAATTGCAAACGGGTTAAACAAAAGTCGCAAGCGAACTAGTCATTTATTCATGCAACAATGCATGATAAATTGTGAATGCAATAGCCTATGGGTATCCCCATGGTCCGTAGTGTTCAGTGTTCTGTATTGAAACGGACTTGCTACAAAGCAACAACCGCATATTATTTCAGTCAACTGACGAACTTCACATACCGTATTGAGGAAAAGATTGTTGTGAGACAATTTTCTACGTCTACATCGAGGGATTATTCCATTCTATGTTACGTGAAAAGGAGATTACCTATGATACCCATCATAATTTTCTATCATAACATCTCAGGGTGAATAAAACAATAATATTTTTTAAAACAGACCACATACAAAACTATCATGTCAAAAGCAACGTACGATCCCATGTATATTTCAAGTTCAGTGGGAGCATATTGTCACATCAAGATATCACATATTTAAACAATAATTTCAATGTTTAAATGAAAGGGAATATTTTGTTATATATGTCGTTAACTCAGATAGTGATATATTCTGAAACAGTCTTTTGTTGCGTTCGGGGGAAGCATGTAAACCTTTAGTCTTCGAGGTATCATATAATTGACTAGTTGCGTGATAATCGCCCACTATAAATAAGCATGCATGGTGTGTGCATTGCTAGACAGTCTGTCTTTCCTACACCCTACTGGCTGGCGGTATCCGTTTCAAGATAAGCCTTTCATAGTGACGGAAACAGAGGGATGTCTGCACATAATCGTCATCATAGATGGCCTGCGCTGCACCACTTGTGGTTCCATTCACACACCCCGTAAATAGTGACAAACTCGGAGTTACATCAAGAGGCGTATGGGTGGGGGTCTTCGTGGTCCAGCCGGCTGACGCTGGTTAGTCAAACGGTAGGCTAGTGTGAAAGTCAAACCCTTATCTCTCGCAAACGAAAAACAAGGGAACTCCAGGTGATAAAATCCAAGTAAACAAGAAAGATACCGAACATACAAACCGATAACAATTTCGATATGGGACTAGAGAAACAAAAAAAATAAATCTGGGTTGAGAAACCAAACAAAATCTTCGGGCTATAGAACACAGGGTTGGAGAGGAAAGTGACAGAAGACTAGCGTGACCTAACTTACTAAATCCTAATGCACGCCCGGCCTCTTCATTCACGACAAGCTGATGACCTACCAATCCGAGGTAGCCCGTGCATTCTCAGTCGCGTCAATTGTGGCGCCACACGATCATGTCACGAATACCTGTGGCGCCCACAGTTCCATTCGGGACAGTGCACGAGAGTTCACGGTCAAACAGCTGCTAATCATTGAGGTTTCGGACACCTGCCCGAATCGCACTCCTCAATACGATTCGCTTCAAGTCTGTACTATTCCGTAGACAAAGGTCGATAATGTTTATTTGGGACGCGCATTCTGGCCATCAACATTTCGTCTACCAGGTGTTAGCCGCCAGTACAATGGCTGCTTCGGGATCTATACGTTAATCATTCGGCGGACGTGTCCTAGCCAACGATGCCGGTTGAACAATACTATGGGATTGATTCAAAAATATCGGCTTTTTTTAAATTAAACAATCGGTGCTTCTACCGCCTTTAACAATAGACGATTTTTTACTTCACTGCTTACGACAGGGTTAGATACGCCGTGGATTTTCCGTGATGTGGACATGAGAATTTTAAAGTGGCCCACTGAAACAGAATATCATTTATCAGGTAAAAAGGGTGCCGACAGTTCAAATGAGTAATAAACAGGATCGCTAACTCATATTTCGTGAAGCCACAGACCATTAAACTATCCCTAAGAACTATATACACAGAGTAGCATGAAATGGTACGGTCTTGTCTCATTTGCCAAATACTTTTTCGACAACTTTTGAGTACTGTTGGAACAATAACAAAAACAGCCACGTTGTTCGTTGACGTTTATAATTTGTTATGTCTCCATCGGGTTTCTGGAAACTTCGAAATTAACCTGTGAGTGCTGGGCGGTTTATTTATCATGCTTGGTGGAAAACAGTCTGTATCTATCGTGAGGGCGTACCAATCATTCATAAAAAAACAAGGATGTAGGTTCCATTCGTCTGATTAATGTCAAATCAGAAAGGGCCTGTACCTATTCCTTTCGATCTCGAATGACTGCGAGTTTCATTAAATTGGAGCCGACCTGCAAAACAAAGACGATTCACTCAGACAATGACCAGAGTGACCCACCTAGTTCAATTCACAGAGTCCATGAGTCTAATTACCCAACATCGATACGGTTGTCAGTGAAGATGAACAGTCGCCCGATAAAAGTCGACAAATAAATATACGATGAACCTTAGAATCGTAATCAACAATCGTTTTTCGCATGCCTCGTGTGTTTGTTTGTAAATACGTATACGCCCACCAAACGGGAACTGAAAAAAAACGCACTGAAGTGATACATAAACAATATAGGTTAAAATGAAAGGGGTGGTTTTTTATAAACTGTAAAAAGTACGTCTAGATGACGTTGAGATATCATTGGAATCGGACAAGTAACAATCGATTACGCATAATTCAGCTGACCGTCAGTTAAAGGCAGAAATACGTATGCAATGGAATAAAAGCCCAGCTCACAATGATTTTTTTGGAAATTCACGGTGCCTATCTCATGACTGTTTTCAAGGTTATCATGAAAAAACTGAACGCTGTAGGCATTGAAAACAAAAGCAGCATCTGACAGAAGGAAAGTGATTTTGTTCGTGAACACCAAGGAGAGACGATAGTAAGCTACTACGACAGACAAATATGTGAATATTATCAATTTTCACCCACGCTCTATTGGGAAGATACATTAAGCTTGTAAAGTTCCAGCAGCACCTGACACAAAGTGAACCAGAATTGAGTAATCAGTTGCCAGAGGATGTGAAGATCGCACGATCTTTCTAGTGGTCAAATTTTCTTTGTAGACAAACGAAGTCAATAATCAGCACTGATCGGTCAATGGTTATATATGCAAGAATTTCCTTAGGGAAAAGATAGCGATTACAAGGAAAAGAGTATATCTAAATCATTTGTATATTTGTAATAAAGTACGGTAAGGTTGTGCGATAAATTCTACTCTTGTTGAGAAGATGGACATTACAAAACAATAGAAGATTATGAGAATAGATTCTTTACATGTTGATTAGGGACTACGATGACGCATGTTGCCATGTGTCAAAAAAATTAAGGATAATTTACTGTTGACAGCTTTCACTTTAGATCAGAGACAAACTGACAAACGAGAATCTAGTTTCATAGAAATTGGATATCATCCACAAATAACTGCATCATTCCAGTTCAGATTGGCTTACCAGTCAGCCTCTTCCGAAAATAAGCACTAGACTTTAGTTTCGTTCTACTTAGAGCTTACCAACAGTGAAATGTGAAATTCGACCACGTCGCTATGAGGCAATTGGGCTGACCGTTGCAAGACCAAAGTAGGACATCCAAAAACCTAACAACAGTTGCTTGTGAATAATGCTCAGGGTGCCTGAAAACTTTCGGAAGAGATACAGCAACTAGCCTGTTAAATGCATTCAGTGACCTCACGTAATATTCACAAGAAACACCAAACTTGATCGGTAGGTCTTAATAAAAAATACTTTACGATAGTTCGAGTAGAAATGCTATTTAAAATCTCCCCTCATTAATCAAAAAGCATATTAATGGTAACTCGGCAGAAACCGATTAGAAGGAGCATGTTGAGTATGTCGTGAGACTGAACAGTATAAAATTCTATCGATTGAGAAGCTATCAAACACAAATAGGCTCACATGAATCATTACCATTTTATGTAATTGTAGTGTTTAACCAACATTAAACACATTCGCATAATGCACTTCAATCCAACCGTCCGTAGCCGCACTGAAAAATACATGGTGTAGCAGACGTTCAGAAAAGGACGTTATTCATCCCTAAACATAATACGCATCCGTATTAACTCAGATGTAAAATTAGAATCTTCCAAGAAACAGGTAAGACAGAAGGTGACATTACTCACATAATTAACTCAACTGCTGTAGAATAACTGATGGAAATAACCACTAAGGTGAGAGTTTATACGCCTTGTGTGAAGCCGCCTGGTTTTCAGGCCGTAGACCAGGATTAACAATTACAATCATTATAAACTCTTCATTTGGGTGACAACCAGACGATTGTGTTCAGGTGAGTTTATTACGACAGGTCAGACAAAAAAGTGAGACTTCTGGTTTAGACGAGACGACAGATTCCTCAAAACAAAGAATACACATGACGCGAGTTGTTAATCATGCAGTTTGTCATCAGCGGTTACTAGTATGTACTCAGCAACCTCCATGTTGAGTATAGTAACAAGTGCAAGAATCGACCAATATTTTGCACTGTAACGAAGCAATCCATTCTACAGCAAAGAAATGCGCAAGAGACTAGCCGATACTGTTTGATTAAGGCTGCGTCACTGATCGCTAGCAGTTTAGGACTGATTACGTAAGAGAATTTCGAACGATTCCATTAGATCAAATAGATGACCGTTCACGGAGAATCAGAGTGAAACTAGGAAAGTGCATATATTGTCGACATTATGCTAGTTTATGATAAGCCGAGCATTGTAGTAATTTAGCCTGATCTTCGGCGACAGGCACTTCTGAACAGATACAAAGTCTGCCTCGAAAATTTGGATTGTTGAAACTCAAATCTATATAAAATGGAATAAAATAAAGATCAACGATGCGAATCAAAATGTCTTCTATGCGACCGTTGAGTGAAAAGAGAGAGGATAGAAACTGTTTCAGTTGATTCGCTAATTTGTTGCTACTACGCACAGTCTCGAGGAAATTTACCGGTCTGATGTTAACGACTGAGAGTAAATCAAAATCAAAATCCTAACATCTCACGATACATAACGAAGTGAATGAGGAGAACACGGCGCAATAAATCTTTCACAAGAAAGAACAGAAGTTGAAATGAGCTAATGGACGGAAGATAGATGTGTAAGAGTTTAAGGTTTTAGCAGCATGGTAAATAATTGAAATCTATGTAGAAACATTCAAAGTAACCTAGGATCGAACCTAATTTGATTGTAACGGTGAGTATACGCGAGTGTATAGGTTAATTCATTTACATTCATTCACGATGGTTATCATTTTGACCACAAGATACTAGCTGGAGTCATCATACATCGCAATATCGTAGAAGAGAGTTATCAAAAGAAGATAAAAAGCGGTGAGAACGGAGCTGAACAAAACAGGAAGAGATGTTGTGGTGACCGACACGTTGATAATTACGGCACACTGCTATCTCGGATAGTGGCTTTAGCCTATGATTTGAGTGAGTACGGCATACCAAACCAAACAAGAAAAAACCTACACACTTTCATCAACGGATTAGTCAACGTCTTCATACCTCGTGGCCACGTGGGGGCTTGACAACGTCACCGTATTACCCAACTATCGGTGGTCTTCGTAAATAATGCCCGGTGAGGTAAACGCTCAGCCGGCATGAGAAATATGTGACCAAACCGTCAAAAACTGTGCAGCTTGAGTAACTGACCAAAATATGCTGCGTGTCTTGAGCATTCCGACATACTCGCTGCCGAACAGTCGCGACATTCCCACTTGAGAAAGGTCAATTGACGAAGAGAACGATGGCCAAACATATCTTCTTCGTGAGTGGCGTCAGGTCAAGGTTGATTGACACCAAAAACAGCAATGTAACCGCTAAGAATACTGTTAAGACCGTTCGATTTTCACAAGAGGTCATACATGAGGGCAGTTAGATAACCAAACATACGACAGACAGCGCAATAACGAAACCAACATTGCACCATTCTGCCTCCTAAATTCATGCCACTGTCATGTTGAAGGAATGTGTTAAAACTGAAATGCGCGGGGATGGAAAGATAGCGAAATTCGGATAGCTACTTGTCATACATACAATCAAGGTTTGATGGTCTATCAGTGTGTCGTCCAAAATTCAGATTTTGACACAGTCACGTGAACAGTTCTGATTGAGATACCTACCTCCTGCTGTCTATCGATAGATAAGTTCTCATCTAATCGACTGCCCGGGGTGATATGAAATTAACTGCGAACAGTACACATCAGGGATAGCCCACGAATCGACAATCCCTGGCCCTTTTCGCAATTGGTGATATAGCTAAATGCCAAACTAGGCAGTAACAGAACAACCAGTACAAAAATGTGTACGGTAAGCAGAGAATAAATTGAAATGGAAAATGGAACGGATTGTTTAAGACAAAGATTTTGTCAGTGGGTGCAGACAAACGTAATCTTAACAAAACGGTATAGAGTACAACTACGGGGAAATACGCCGGAAAAAAGGATGCGGGCTTGCTCGCACAACTGTCACAGCACGATTGAACAACAGAGGCAAACAGTCACGTGACAACGATCGACTATGTGAAGGTAAGGTGGCATAGTTTCAATAAACGAAAACTATGTTAGTTGAAAGAATTGGACGTGGACATAAAATAATATAATACTATTAGGCGTTAAGTGTGGTGCTGACAAATTGGAAGTCTTCCAACCTCAAAACCGGAACCAAAATCCGACGAAGCTATACAGAGCGCAATGCTGTGAACATTAAGGCGAGCCTCAGATGCAAATTTAAAGAGTGCAGGTCAATCAACCAGTGGATCAGATCTGTGTTTCAGCTGAAATTGAAGGTAGACACGAATATTAGCGCCCAGGTTTGAAGTGTAAAAGACACTGCTGCTGTTACAGATGTTTCAGCGGCGAACGCTGCAATCCAGGAAAATAAGAGACCGCAATTAGTTCTCAAAGACCATGCAAAATTCAACAGTGCCTCGATTCATTTCAGTGAATCTTAACGTGTAACAAATCGAATATGTTGCACGTCCTAAACTCTTGTGCAACTTCGTTGTAAACGAATTTTAGAATGCGAGCCACATGTGTTTAGATCGCGGTATTCCAATGATAATGGCGGTAACTGTATTTCACCCAGGAAGAAATCAAGGAGGATAACCCTTTACAGGAAACACATTTAAGAGACATAAAAATGATTATGTCAGATACCTGCTTCGAAAGAACCAGATCCCCCAGAAACACAGCCGCAAACCTCCAGGTAAGAAACAGTATGTCCTTCTTGTCAGTTTGTTTGAGCACTATCCACTAAACAGCAGAAAACCGCCTTCACATGTCATTCTAGTAAGATAAAATTTGGCCTAAACTGGATACGGGGTGCTAGTCCATAGATTAGTTCAAATGACTCAAATTAAACTAAAGCATACTGACCTCGATGGTTTTGGTGACGCTATTTGCTTGCCGGTCTGAGATGATGGAATCCACACCAAAGCAACCCCTTCAGCAAACAATTACTGAGGCATGTAAACGATGCCCTTCAATGATGACCTACCCTCACTAACAGAGCGAATCACGGCCCTGTGAAAAAGACGTCTTTTTTCTCAACGTGATAAAACGAAGATGAAGTAAATTTGTAAAGGTTCCGAGGTTTCCCACTGAAAGGCTAATAACGAACAAAGAGGGAATTAAACGTTCGTAGTCACGTTGTTGCTTGGTAACGAACACTGGATAGTGGAACGTCTTTCAAACTGAACAGCACACACAGAGTAGTATTGCTCACTTCGGAGTGTGACAACCCAAAATTGTTGGATGGTAACAAAAACGTTGCAACAAACTGCAAGCGACAGTCACCCAATAGTACACTCGCTTTTAGAACGCACAGTACTTTAAAATACTAAGAACGGTACTGAAAAAAACTTCTTATTTGATGGTTCTTACAACGTAGAACTATCTTATTCAGTACGTCGCACACACGTCAATTGAGTTCTACAAGATGAAAATAAAGCCACGAGAAAAACGCTTTGACGAAGGGAAAAAGACGTTTACCCCCCTGGAAGGCATTTCACGCTAGGGTGGGGAGGTTGCACTAACCCTACAACTACGGGGTCAATCTCCGGTCTCTGTGATTGATTCTGCCTTAGCTCGAGCAATGCGATAAAATCCAGTCCTCCTAGGTTACTAAATAAATCACAAAGCAGCAAACGCTTTGGCGTAAAACTGGTAACGTCCTTCTTACCTGAAGTTGTTGTTCAAGGTTGATGAGATTCAGTTCACCTGGATTTATTTTTGTGAATGTTCCAAATGAGTTTATAAATGATTCGTTCCCAGACATTTCAATTAGTGAAATAAACATGAACGTACAAGTAACGACTTAGGGTTGTTGGCAGGGTTCAAGCAAAAACACATAAACACAGCTCATAGAGCCAGTTCAGTAACAACGACACTAACAATCAAGGTCGCGAGTCCGAACCCAGTTTCGGTACGCAAGTGAACGACTTGACGGGACTCAGTTCATATATAATTTGTAGTTTCCTGTCGTTCAAGTGCAATGAGCCAATGCAGGCTCTCAAACAATTAGTTTTTAGATCATACACAATCACTCATGGCTTTTGAAGATTCGTCTTTGGCCGTTACGCGATAGGAAATACTACGCCAGGTCACGTAAGAGTGAAGTCACCTTGTCTGTCAACAAATTTGGCTGCTGACTATCTCTTATCAACTAGCCTGTCCACATAATTGACGGCGTCCTTGTCCCGATAATAAGTTTAGGCCAAAGGATGTGCACACACATCGCATCGGGTGCAAATCCATCTAGTAAGCATGCCCCGTTCTCACAGAACTGATCTATACAGCGATCACGTTTTTACTACAAGCAGCCAAGTCGATATTTAGTTGCAATGTTTCTTCCACGATACTTGTATATCATCCCATGAATAGGTAAAGTACGCGAGCTAAACACAGATCCACTAGCTCTCATTTGAATTATCTTGGCCAATTTTCAACTTAGAAGTTGATTTTTTACAGAACTGTTTAAAAATGCGAAACACCAAATCATCGTTAGGCGTTTTTTTTATAAATAAATAAAAAATTAAAGCCAACGGAGACTACGGAATGGAAAATCGGGTGCGGAATGGTTAAAGGGCTACCATTATAAAACCCGTTTAGCAAAACCTTACGACCGTGTTATTTCGTCCTGCAAATCAACAGATGACTTTCACTACGTGATCAATATTGAACACATTTTCGTTCACTAACTGGCCTGTGCTCAAAGGCAGTGACCGAGAATTCCTCACCGTGACTCCAACTTTGTTACGCAGAATGCAGTTTTTAAATAAACAAACACAGTAATGACTAATGGCAGTGAGGGAATATGTAGGAGAGAACACAGTTGAGACAATCGTCAATACGGTTTTACTGAGTCCTACCACACACTGTACGAAAACGATCGGCGATGGAGAAGCCTTTAGCTAGACTGGACAAGAGAAGACTCATTCGTCTGGTCTCAAATGCATTAATGAGTGAGTCTCATCTGGAAGGAACACTGAAACTGCAAAATTCCATAGGACGAATGTGAAAACTAACCAGAAATTTACTCTGTTTAGCCGTGTGGAAATTGATGAGCATATCCTTACTCACTGAACTACACATACAACATTTATTACAGTGAGTGGCACACCACATAACTTGGAGAGGTCGTTGGAGTAGTGTCACTTTCAGAAGTTCACTCTAGGAACTTGTAATGGGTGCTCATTTTATTGGCAGGACCAAAGAGAGGAACACATATTTTATCTCCCAAAAATACCAATGAGACAACTGATGGTTTGGGGGAGAATTTCCATTGACAGAACAAGAGGGTTAGTGATAGCAGATGGAATGTGGAAGTCAGTTTCTCAAACGACCATGTTTTGAACAAAACTTTTAATGCTTGATGCTAGGTGGTACAGCGACAAGATTAGAACTCGATACATATATATCACCATATACAAACACGATTAGAGAGTGAGTGTCTCAAATGATCTTAGCTTGCGTCAATGGTTAAGAAAACCAATTCGTTAATTGGGATAATTACTAAACTGTTTTGATGGTTTCGCTCAGGCCAACTGACTATTATGTTCAATCCTCTAATGTACCATCATCTTTAGCAACATATCTAAGCTTGAAGCTCTTATTTCATGGACCACATTACTCCTATTGATAAGATATAAAACGGAACTGATTATGACACTATGTTTTCTATTCTTCTCAGATAGATCGTGCAGACTGGGTTAGTTCTCAATGTGTTAGCAACATATCAGAGGAGACTTGATTTTACTACATATAGTTCTTCAACATCAATATTTCTTAATAAATAATATTTATGCCTAGCGAAAATAACCAGTTCAGAGATAACTCGCTAACCATACAACATCAAATGACCCGCTTGACATGGAAAGAACACTCTTAAAATCCGCGTGCGCTCAATCTGGAACAACCTATCAGATTTTGTCGTAAGTGCGTCTCATTGGTAGTTGGATTCAAATACAGACCTGACGCACGTAATTGGGACACCAGACCCAGTATTCAGACAACCTGATCGTCAGAATCATTGAGATGGAGTGAAGATACACTCGACCTCTCACTTATGAGATATCTATTCAGCTCATAATCTCCCGATTTCTTTCCCGTAATCCCTCAATTGTTGATCCTCCGAAATTGAAACAACCCTATGGTTTGTCTGTTTTTTCCAAACCACCCAACGCAGACACAGACGCACATACATTCTCTTAGCTTTCAGTGCCTTACAAATTTCCTACTAATCCTATGAATTCTATGTATGCCATTTCTTTAGATCGTGATTTTATTAAGAAAAAAAGGCAAAATGTTTGAACTAGTCAGCAAGGCGTACTGGCCCGATTTTCATAGAGAACCAACAGTGTATGGTCACCAGAAAAGTATACAAAAATGAAGGCAGTTTTCATCGTATAGAATTGAAAAGAGCACCGTTGCGAAAACAGAGGGAATATCGACCACTGGGTGTTAAAATTGCTGGTGAGCGACAAACAAAGAAGATATGCTTCGTTAAAAAGAAGAAATGATAGGTATATATTTCGTTAACTTTAGTGAAGTTTCACTCAGAGTGCTGCCAGCCAAATTGGAGTTGTATGCATTTTACACTCGTTTTTGCGTCTTATGATTACTGTTGGTTTCAGACTTCTAATTACGAGAACAAACGTTGTGTTTTGCGTTCATATGTATTTCTGCAAAAAACTGAACTGTGTCATTTGAAAGGTGACTGAGTTGGTGCAAAAACGCATTACATTGCAATTAATTTGCCCGAAACAGCCATCATGACAGACGTGCGACATCTGCTAACCGTCTGTTTTACACACGTACAGAATTAACGAGATGATCAGGAACTGAGAAACACTTATAACTTATGAAAAATGTGTACTGTTGTGTGAAATCGCTTCCAGTAGAAGCGCGCAGACTTAATTTTGGACAAACCAGCAATGTATCCAAAGGATCGTGGAAAAAATGTGCACACGCCATTTGAAAACATGAAAACAACAGGATGAATTTACACATCACAACAACCGTTGTACGTTACACATTTCAGTCGGGTTGATACTGTATTACCTGTTATCGCGAAAAATTGAGGATAGTACAGACAAACTTCGTACCAAGTAACTTGAGAAAAATGACAAGCCCGAACAAAGTAACGATATAAAAGTTGGATTATGAAATTTTTTGATCGATGGCGATAACTTCCAAGAGAGTAAGGAGCTGAAACTTTTTGTTTCAGCATTGCAAACAGTTGTTATCGTACAACATATTGGGCCAAACATGCGCTGAACACAGTCAGAGTATACAATTCTACACGAAAGCAATCGAAGTGACCAAGGCGCGATCCCGCGCCCGTATGACTGGTAACAGTTAGGCAACATTACCACTGAGCCATCGCGAGCTTAAGATAAACTAAACATAGATTTTAATTAGGCATTGAAAAACCGCCCAAAACAGAATCAGATAAATTAGTGCGCAACTACCGCAACGTGCGTCATTGCACAAAACACATCTAGGACAACATGCATGTAACTTGGTGTGCGACTGACGTGAATGAATGTAGGTATCTGTTGGAGTGTGTTGCACGGTAGAAGAAAAGCTACTAATCTTCAGCAGCTCGCCTGTTCAGCGTTAACTCAACCACACCTTCTCAAATATGTCATCCGTGTGATGTTGCATACAGTGCACGTTATACGTTGTGAAAAAAAAACCAGTAACCACTCGATCCATTCACAAACACTTCCCTTTCCTCACTTTCTGCTAGCGAAAGCTTCAGATAGTTACTTACTACTGTTACCACTGAAGCCTCGCCCCTGAACCTTGGAATTCCTATTTCATCATTTGTCTGCTGAGCCTGCACTCTTAATTGAACAGGGCGACGTGCACCCACTCTCTCAATGCCATCATCCTGATTATGGTTCAGTGGTTTTCTTCTTAGCCCATTGTAACTTCGCAACGTTAACGCATGTATACACTGCTCTTAGCTGTTTAGCACTTGCCAGTGCTAAAAATGAAACAAGTGTAAATTGCTAACTTCCTCTTACAGACAGGCAAGTTAATCAGTTCTCATAATTGTAGTATCTACTGTTAGATCCATTTAGCACCGATTTGACCATAATCAAAATGACAGAAGCTAGGTAGTATCTACTGAGTATCTAAAGATGTACAGTGCCCGGACGTGTTAGGAATAATAAACAGTATTATATAAGAATGTAAAGTACATTGCTCTCTTTCTCTCTCTCTCTCTCTCAGACTACCTGCACTTTTTACGTATGACCATTGGTAGAACACTCACTGGAGAGAACAAAACAACTGACTGTTGTTTTCTGCTAAGCCCGAATGTGTTCAACTTATAAATAATGTTAGCTGTATTATGCTATTGCAAGAATGGGCGCTGCAAAGCTGTGTATGAATGAACGGATGGTTGTGGAGACAGACAGTAATTGTGAAAAGGTAGATGGATAGTGAAAACGCAAGAACTAACAATGCACAACGGAATGGATGTCAAGTGTGCCAATATTTGTATGGGTATGCTTCCTCAAGTTGTCTTCAAGTTAGACGAAACGGATTTCACTTACAGCACGCCCCTTGTCAGAACACCTAAAAATCCGTGTGCACCTTTACAGGAAGTCAGAATGCACACTGCAGTTTGCTTCTCTTTAACAGCACCGTTGTACGGTTTCTAGAAGAACCTGTGACCAACTAAACTTGATTAAATGTCGAGGCAGCTATTTGTTTGGTTGTTCCGAACGATAGAGAGTGTAATCAGTTGGAGGCATTGTGATCAACACATTGGATGCTGTTAGCGGGCTCAAGTAACTTTGTCCAGGAAGGCAAAATGAAATTAGTAAGCTCGTAGTGGGCGACAGAAAGACGCCTGAGAGTGGACATGATGATGAAGATCCGTGTCTGTTATCAAATGAAGCCCATCGAATTGAGAGGCAGCAGTGATGACAACATAGACGAAAAGTTAGATGTGTTGGAAACATGGCAGCACCTGTTAAAGCAGTTACCAGTCTTCACACCTTAGGTTGTTTGTCACCGTGTGATGTGCTGGGCAATATGTAGGTTAGATATCGTCAGCTTCCTCAAAGCTAGACAGCAGTCACGATGGGAAACTTAACTGTAGAATAGAGATATACTTTTTTTAAACTCAACAAATCACGCAGTGAAAACTTTTACGTGTTTTTGTATTAAGGAATAAGATAACTGGGCTGGTGGTCGGTCAATAAGAAAAGCGACTGACAGTACAGATATAAGACACGTCAGATAGACAGCACATACCTGCCGAATTTTCTGTCGGATTAGCGCTTGCAGTGACGGCGGTGGAGGAAGCTGATAGACCAGCAACACTTCCACTTGACGTGCGATGGCAGATCCGAAGGAGGAGAATAGAGTGATCGGTAGACAGGTAGATGAGCTACTGCCGACTGTTCCTCCGTCCGAAGAGTGAGGAGGATGCCAGTGTTCGGAGGAAGATAGACGTCCAGCAATAACCCGGCTGAACATGGGACCGTCGGATCGGAACGGAGCAGTACATAGTGGGAAAGACAAGTTGCTGCTTGTGGTCAACATTGGTTGAACAAATTCGGCAGCCAACGGTGGAAGTGTAGGCGAGGAGGAAGATGCTAAACTGCGTGTGACACGGCGATCCGAAGCCGAGTCCCCAACGACAGAGCTGCCGCTATGCTGTTGACAACAGTAAAATGTGTGAGGATAACTCGGACAGCGGAAGAGGGTGCGGATAATAGTTCAGGATGAACTGTTTATGTGATTAAACAACCCCATCGGATAAACATCAAATGCTGCGAGGAGAGAATAACAATAGGAGGTCAAACAGACAGGCCCGCCGGTGAATACCTAATATCTCTACGTGAGTGCGCTGTCAAATAAAACAGCTACTGAAGTCTGAGTTGCATTGGATGGGCCGTGGACGCAACCTGTGCCAGCGTCATAAAATATTGCTAACCTGAATCGGGGTTTCCACTTGGAGAAAGGTTAGATTTCCGGCAAGTTATGAGACGCGCCAGGTTACATGGAGTGAGCACAGAACTGTCAAGCTGCTCAAACCTAGGTATAAACAGACCAAGTAACGCTGGATTCGAATTCGAAACTCTACGTATCGTTCTATCTGAGGACGAAAACGCGATACAACAAAAACCAAACATGGGGCAAACGGCCACATAATTGTCTTCATGCTGATATCAAGACAAAGGGCTCCCGTTGAACGTGACTATATGCAAAACGATTAAACTCCGTCATCCAGGCTGCGCTGAGCGTTGCCTTGAAGAAAAAAACTGGGTACCACTACTCGCAAACAGGATCTACGAACAACTGTTTCGAACAAGCTTATCATATTTCCCAACTGTGCAATAACGGGTTAGAAGGTGGATTTTGGGACTGGGTTCCTGTTAGTTGTTCTGCTCAGGTTGCCTTTTGGTTACATTCTTAGATAAAACAATGAACTGGAGCAGTCCGTGTCATTTCAGATCTGACGAGAAAAACGAAAAGATCATGCCTACATCTCGCTACACAGACCAACTACTCACTTACCCAGAGTGAATAAAGTTATTTGATATCGAGGTTGGTTGCTTCTCGGTACCGACCGATTATGGGACCTTTGCTGGATACCAATTATTCATTCAGTCAACATCCTACCAACGTTGAAAACGAAAATTTGGTAATCGGTTGGAGTTTGTAAGGAGAACTGATCAGCCACGATTTCGTCACATTAAGCTGAATGTAACAATACGCGTTCCAAGACACAAGGATGAGCGACTCAACGATTATATTGACATTCCTACAGTGACAGGTAGTGGTGATGTGTTTCAAGCATGACCCACTAACTGGTCAACTGGAACGGATGAGTTGGTCTTTCTGGATCATATCATCAACAGTTTGATGTACAGGCAATTACTGCACGAACACTTACTACCAACATGGTCTATTTAGAATGGCCATATACTTTATGATGATAACAGTGATCGACCAATAAGGCTCTATAGGACAGCAGAAGTAAACTCATAATAGACATAGGACCTACATCATTGCGAATTCAAATTAAACGCTTCGTTCCTTTTTCCTCCAACTAGGGGTATGATATCGTCAAATACAATGGGTTTAAACCAGCAGTATCAGTTATCAAAGACAGTAATGCATCAGGAGTTCGTGATGCCATTTAACAGCCATATAGGTTTTTACGTGAAAATCGAGCAACTGAAGAATGAATTTCAGTCAGCATATCGATCGATAGCAGAGAACCAAGTTCACGTACATAAAAGTTTAACGAATTGGGAGTAAAGGTCTGTCGATCTTTTATGTCGGATTCTAGTCGGTTAACCAGCGCTAACTGGCCTCAAACAAACGGTTTGTCCACGAATGTGTTGCGCACGTATAATTCACGCGGGCCCAGTGTTATAAACCGCTCTGTACAACTTTATGCCCACGAGTGTATGTTCGGTGGGCTGATAGGCTCTCACGTTGAGCTAAGTATCCCAGCTTGTAACCACTACCGCGTGGAGTGCACTGATCCTATTGATCATCTACAACAAAGATCCACAAAGAGGGGAGGGGGGTTTGCGACATTTCACTCACCGTCCTGTCCATATAAGTTGCATAAACTGAGACAGCTCCCAAGCACTGTCGTCATGTTAAGAGAAACTTAATCTCAGCATGTAGGATCCTTCCTTACCATCATCACTTGTTACGAAACACGTTTTTGTCTAGCCAAAACAACCATCTCGGAGGTAATCTTCCAAAGCCAGAGTGTCAAACAGTTTTCTAACTGGAAGAGAACATTCGATAAGTGTCCAAACTGAAACAACCTACCAGAGTCTGTCGTCAAAAAATCACCAGTAGACGAATGTAGGCGTAAACTCATGACGCTAAAACCAGTCTTCAGATAACTGGGACATCAAAATGACTTGAATCGTACACTAATACTGCCAGTCAGTTGTTGCTGGTTGCATACTG